>JAEBDU010000004.1:936851-1031640 GCA_016802625.1 Heliconius numata
GACGGTGCCAATGAAACAATACTGCGTATTGGCAAATAATGCGTTTGTTAGGCGCGTGCTGGCGTGCTCGTGTGCTGGCGTGCTCGCGGGGGCGTCGCATGAATGGACGCCGTGATTCACTGCGCCTCATTCATAGCGGACGACCGACGAGCGCGTGCGCGTGCGCATCTAGCTATTGATTGAATCGTCTATACGCTAATGAACATTTTTATAAATGCATATAATTATGATATCACAACGTATGTCGTATAGCTTTAAGTTTCATATAACTTGATTTTTTCTATTTTGAATATTTTAACATACCTAACCACACTCTTCTCCATTACTCAGTTTTATCATTTCAATTTCAATTTGTTACTCTCTTGATATACGTAGCTGAAATCGTTGACAGTACGATACATATAAAGGGCCCTCAACGCAGTCAGTTTTAAGTTCGTTACTTTAATCGGTTTGTCTTGAAGGCAAAAGGTTATGAGATTTTAACCCATAGATTTGTTGATAGCATTTAACTGGACGCATAATTGTTTGTTGAATGAGCAGTTTATTTTATAATATAATGGTTTATATTTACATTTTCTAAGAAAATATGATTACGACCAAAGATGATGTATTGAAAGTGCTACAAATAAATCAAATATGAGTTTCTTATTCTGCTTTTCCATTGATGCAGGTCTTAGTCATTAAATGTATTATTATCTGCGTAAATGATAATTTTATGTCTGTTTTATATTATTACACAATAAACCCTCCATGCTTCACTAACTAAGTAAATCACATTAAAATTGATACCATATTGGAGCATAATGTTATGGCGATAAATGGAAACTGAGAGATAGCTAATCGGACAGTCGGCGATATATTTACAACTTGCAATTTGCATGCAAAAACAATCACAGGTAACACAAATGGAAAATATTCTGAAATCAAGCTAACAAGATCTGTCGTATATAAATAGTGGGCTAGATAAGTGATTAGGGAACAATAAATAGCGTAACATGGCGGTCTAATATGTACAGTCAACAGAGATAAGAGTCTTCAGACGAATGATTCTAGAAAATTCTCATAATGTTAACAAGATCCGATTAGATTCCGACGGTGATCTAGCTTTATTTATTAAAAGTCATCGTTGAACAAATCTTAACTTTATATTTAATGTTTTGAATGTAGTGTAGAAACGACAATATATCAAATAAGTTTATATTATTTCTTGTTATTTTCTGCATTTCCGAATGACTTGGAGCTTAAGGACATAAGCAACAAGAAAGAATATAATTGGTTAAGCTAATTTAATTTACTCGTACAATAAGCTTTGTAAAGAATATAAGTCCTCAAGATAGCTAAAATTATTAAACATTAATTAGCATTGAATTAGCATTGTATCGGAATACTCTAGGTTCACAATCGCCGTTGTTAGCGCCGGTCGGACAACAACTTAACGTGTATCTAATTAAAACAAGATTAAGCGTTAACCTTTTGGATACGTGTACAGAAATCTATGTAAATACGTAAGTATACAACGATATCTCTTATCTACCTACTTGGTGATTTAATAGTCTTGCATTGTTTAAATATAAGTGCATTGTTAAAGCATCGATGGCCAAGTTCACATCTGTTTTTGGTAGCGATCGTGACACCGGAGGTAAACGAAGCTCATAATTCACTATCTTATTACCGCTGGCGACTCCATTCCTTGCTTTGTGCAGGTTAAAATGACTGGCTCGGCTAAATTGGCTTATATTATGCTCGTCCATCTGTTTGGAAATATGGACGTGAGCAGCTCTATAAAGAAGCCCTGGTGATCGTAAGATGGTTATCATGTAACTAGCTGTCCGCTCAGCGCCATCCTATACAATCTCTATTGCAGGTCGCTTTTTCTACTTAAAATGTATGTAGGCTAGATTGAAACTAACGTCGGTGTAGAATTCTCGTTACTCGTAATTACATTCGATATTTAATTGCGTATTTTATATTAAGTATACAGGGTGGAAGAGGCAGCGCTTCTTTTACTGAAACTGCATATAGGGTAAAATATTTCAAACCCAGAATTAAAAAAAATAATCAAGGTACCTTAACGGTTTGGACGTAGGATTTTTTTTTCATTTCACGATTTTTATACATACCTGTATTTCGTGTCACGCACACATACATATCCGACGTTGCCGCTTTGACAGGTAAGTGTGTGCGTGCCTATGTTATACTTTACAAATGGCGTTTTATTTTAAAACGATAAATTTATTATTTATCTTGTTTGAAAAAATAACTTTTTTATTTTTGAGAATTATTTTTTTTCCGAATTATATTAGACTTTTATAGAGTAGTTAAAACTGTGGTTTCATTTAAAGTGGCGCTGACAATTCCACCCTGTATATACATATACCTGTATCCATATACTGTTTATTTGTAAGTCCTGTTTGTCTTGTCTATTTAAAATAATGATTAGATTTAATTAATTAGGTACATTTCCAAAGATTCTCTTTTGAAGATTAGTTTGGACATTCTATAAAGTTTTGGAGAATGTTACAAAATGACACTATTAGTATGTTGCCTGTAATTGACAGGTTAGTAGTGTTGACATGAAATGATAATAATCTCGATCGCTACAAGTATCACGGGTTAGATTTTGATGTTGTGCCTTAATCAATTTTTTATCTTTAATCAATTAATATTTACATACATACAATTAAATGTATCCTGCACACGCCTACCCTGCTGGTAGGCAAAGGGAACCTAATGTTAAGTCACTCCGTTCCCCATTTCCCGCTGAATTCTGTAGGTATTGCGTGTTGAGTGGCTAAATTCAAAGCCGCGCTATGCCAGAACGAAAAAATTAAAATAATAAATTTTTCATTTCCTCGAGTGTGAACCTGCTGCATTCACAGTCATACTTTGTACCCCGTGCACCACGACTTGTTTCGAATTTAGATTTTTCATGAACAAAATAATACCTAATATACTTAAATAGAAAAATACATGGAAAAGCAAATGTGAATGCTAATATATATAAATATTTCGTAGAATGAAATATCGAATGTTTTAAATTTAATTAGATGTTTACAGATATACAAGGATACCCCGACTTTGAAGGAGTATGATATTATAAAACGTGTTCACTGTGTTAATATGAATAGCGCAATACACCCACACACCTGGTTTTGTGAATGGATCGCATCCACTGAACTAAGGCAGCTTGCAACAGCCGCCTACGTGTTGACTGGAGGCCGCCAACTTTCATTCATACTATGTTTTGTATTGCATTTCCAAAATTAAACTACCTGTATAGAGGATTGTTGACAATCTTTTTTGCATATAGATAAGATAAAACTTAAACAACGTAACTTCACGCTGTATCCCGCTTATAGAAGATGGGTCAACTGATGAAGCCAGGAGAGCCCAGCTTTAACTATAAGAAATGAAGAAACGCCACCTTACCAAAAGTGTGTCAGTTTTCATTAACAAGTATCTTAAATCGTCAAAAGATTAAGCCGTTGTGGCACAGTGGAACAGAGCGTAAATGTAAAATGGGTTCGATTTTAAGTTAAGGGAATGACTATATTTATATTGATTTAATTACTCCGCTGCAGTAAGATATGCTATGTCTTGACTTGTCGGCATAGTTCCACCTAATGATATTCAGTTGGAAGGCGGAGAATGGAATGTTTTGACAGTAGATTCTCTTTGCCTACCTGTTTCGAACTTCAGATACATATTAGATTGCATTTTTATTTTATTTCTTCGCTCTACTATCGAGGTAAAGCTCGGCGTTGATGTCCGCTATTCAACCTATAATGTCTCAGAATTCGGCGGGTAATGGCGATGTTCTTTATAGTGCCTCTTGACACTAGGCTTCCACTGCAGTGTTACATGCAAGCTGACAAAAAAATTGTCAATAAAACTGTTTATAAATCATACTTTATATGCAATAATTATTCGTACCAATATAGTATATTGTATATTTCTTACGTCCAGAATGGTTTGTGTATTAAATAGAAACTCATATTATAAAAGTTGAGTTTCATTGAGTGGAGCTACAACATTTTATTTATATAAAAAAGTAGTAATAGTATATATTTTTAGAAATAAATATACAAAGATTTGAATAGCTAATTATTTATACTTTATATAAAACCATAAATAATTACTTACAACGGGTACGCAATTACATAATAATAAACCACAGATATGCTGAAATACGTAAATAAACTAAAAATATTTGTCAATATTTGATTTTATGTATAAACATATCAGCATTTCTATTTTCGGTTTATCTTTTTTGTAACGTGAGAGCAAAAGTTAAACGCTAAAGTTACTTAGAGTTAATTAACATATAGACATAACCTACTTTGTAAAACATTCAGATTAGTTTAATCCACTTTCTAAATTTACTTTTTTCATTAATGGACGCCACACTAATATTTTAAGAAAATATTATTTAAAAAAACCATTCTCCGTGTAGATACTTACGCAAACTGCTTACATAAGTAAAAAAAAAACAATGAACACAAATGTGCTAATAGAAGCATTCGAAGCCTTGAATTTTAGCACATGTAGTTACGCGATTTTTGTTGCAACAACGTAAGAAACCGTCATTAAATCTTTTACTCTTTAACTAAAGCTTAACAATAATTTAACAACCGGAGAGAATCGCACGCAAATTGATTCGACAAAAAACCTTGAAATTATCGAAGTTCTTACAAGAAAATGACTAAATTATACTTCTCCAGTAGATTATATAGTCGATAGGCATTAATTAGTGTAGAACAATATTTGAACCATCATCTATTAAGGTGTTTCAATCATCCAACCCGGCCACTCCGCTCGGATGACGGCCAAAAGATTCCCGCCGTTCATTGACACGTGCCAAACCTGTTTTCGGGCGAGGTTTTTTGAATGGCCGCTTCCTTTGTAAGAATAAACATATTCAAATGTTGCGATTAATTCATAGCTAGATAGTGCCTTGCTTTTATGAATGGAGACTTAATGTGTTTGTGTGTGTACGACGATGTGTTCAATGCAAGTTCACACATGGATATAAAAATTTGCATACCGGCCTGGGCGTGCCACGTGCTGCATCGCCCTCGTATCGGGCACAGTTATCTCTTCAATATTCTAAAAGTTAATTTTAAATGTAAATTATATTTGAAAGTCAATTTTAACACATTTATCATAACTGTGTATGATTAGAAAATATTGATATTTTAATATTCAATTAAATTATGTTGATTTTGAAAGATGTGTTATGTTTTCAAATGTTAGAGTTTATTATGAATTTTGAAATGGAGTTTCACTCCTATACTATTTTACATTTAATAGTATATATGATAAATGTCATAGTATGAATTTAATATTGTAAATGAATTTACAGGATACCCAGAACCAGAACTTTAGGTTAGGTGTTACTAAAATAACCTTTCATTTAGAGATGTTGGTTATGGAATGGTGCAATCTTGCAGAAAACCGTCTTACCAAGTTACCAGACTAGAAAGACGAGTAGGTATGCTAGTGGAATTAGATGCACCATCCCAACTCTGTAGTATTATAGATTCGGGCATCCTCATATTCAAGGACATTAGACTGTATATATATACTTTCGTTAAATATCTACGATTGATTTCTTTTAATTATTAACTCTATTATGTAAATGTACGTACGTATTATGTTCTTAGATATAATGTGGTTCATATAATAAAACTTTACCGAAGTTGAATATGAACTCGTTATAATTGTCATACTTATGCACTATACAATTACATCACAGCGCGTAAGTCCGTATTAAATTATATTTAAATTACATACCGCTTATTACGCAAACTTAATTATTTTAACCTAAAAACTTATTATTATTCACTTATTTATAATCCACAGTGACTTGGACAGGCGCCACTCATTTATAAACCAGTAACGGCTATATTTTAACACGTAATATCTATGCGTGGCGCCAAAAACTAAATTTGATGCGACGTTGCGTCATTGGCTTTCATGATGTTATGTTGCAACTGGCCACATATATACCTTTATGTATAAATAAACTTTTCTAGTAAAAAAATTATTTAGTGTTTTAAAATAAAACAATTTTAGGTAAACTTTGAAAATATTGCTTAGCTGTGCAAGCTTAAAGCAGTTCTAAAAACAGCTTCACGGTTTTTTATCCATAGGCTAGCAATGTACTCGTATGTACCTATGTACCTTCTTAGATTCATTCCATCATTGTTGAAGTGATGCCTTAAAGTATCTATTAACCAAAATTAATATGCTTGCTAAATGGTAATAAAAATTTCAGTAGGTGGAGAAAATCTACTCGACCTTTCCTCTTTTCGTCTATTTAAAGACGCTGATCTTTGTTTAGCAGACTACAGAAATGCCTCCTACAATTTGTGTTGAAACAATATTTAGCCATTACAAATATAGATTTTACATTAAGTTAGTTTTTAACCGATAACCAACATGCTAGTTATACTTAAAACAAACTAATAATAAGATAACAATACACATTATACATAAATAACCATGTTTATAACCAATTTATTTAATAAAAATTATCAATGAAGTAGAAATTCATGTCTAAACTCCCATAAAAATGATAATAATGCCTAGTCATATAAATATTTATTATTGTAAACGGAAAATAGTAGAATAGATGAGATCGCGTCCCGTTGCCCGTCACAAGAGCGAGGCACGAGTCATTTCCGTTACCAGTTGTTCGTTGGTGAGGCAACTAAGAAGAATCGCTGCTAATTTATAATCGTCACTTTCAAAAATACTGAGTCACGCTGTGCATATACACAAGACAACACAAGGCTGTGCTGGCTCGTGTTGGCGGGATTAATGTAATATGTGCATTTTCGAAACATCTGCTGTTTGCTAATTTGTACTTGATAATTAAATGGCGCCTGTTTGTTTTGTTTATTTGTTGACACAATTTGGAGGTTTCGGACTGAACGATGGTATGCTATTCTTTTTTTATTTAATTTCACCTGTATTCACGCACGTCACATAATATGGTAGGAAGAGGGAACCTAGTGTACACCTCGTTCCCAATTTTCCGTCAAATTCTGGGAACAGTGCGTGTAATTAAGCGCGGCGTTGAGTTCCATTACTCAACACGCAACGCCTCGAAAATGTGGCGAAAAGTTGGGAGCGGAATACTTAACATTAGTTTCCTGCCTACCTTGCTATATTCGGGATAGAGGTGAAGCTGTATACCTAAGAATTGTTTTTTCGTAGTATATAAATCATTCGAATGTTATGTACGCAGGATATTTTAATATTTATAAAGCAGTTGAATACTGTCATAAAATCAATATTCTCTATATATATAGAACTGTTTACACATTAAGACAAAAGAACCTCATTGAGACGCCCACTTAATTGCAATGTTATTGTGGCCATGTAATGTAAGAACCAGTTCTCATCATCGACATTGGTCACTCGAAACAAACTAAACACGCAATGGCGCCGTTCTCTTAACTATCTAACTATACCTAATTTTATGTCTTCACGAGTCTTAAATTTATGTTATATTTACTTATTTAACTTTTTATTGCTTTAACATAATATGGGCTTTATTTTTATGAGTGTATCTTTTTAAGTTTTATATTTATGAATATTTACTTAAGTGACCATTTCGATGGTTTAAATATCCAATATTTTTGGTTTCACATGTAAGCACGTAGAAGTTAAGGTTCCTTTAAATAGGTACACTTGTTTCTGAAATAGATTTTATTCTTATTAGAATATATATTTGAGTGAAATACTGACAAATTCATACACATAGGAGATAATTATTTGTGAGCCGTCAAAATAGAAAAACAAATAACTTCAAAGTATTGTAAAAATATTTAATTATAGATTTCCTCCTCTTATGTTGTTTACCAATTAATTCGTCATTAATTTATATAAGTGATCCCAGATATAGACTCACGTGGCAGATTTTTCTAACGTGGGCGGTTAACGGCGCCGGTCCTAAATTGGAAGTACCGTACAATATTCTATTAATACAATGGCATCTTCACTTATTTCAATAATAATCAATTATATTATTAACACTTTAATTACTATAAAATTGATATTTTATAATAAAAAATTGATATAGATTTATAATTGTCGGTAAGAATCAGAAATTTATATTATAAAGATAATAGTCACAAGATTATACTTTTTCCTCAATGGATTTTGAAACAGTAAAGAAATAACAATTCTTAACTAATACCAAATATTTTTTTCGTATAAAAATATCAACTTTTTTTGTACGTAGGTATAAATTTTTCTACAGCAATAGATATAATATAATAGTGATTCCTATGACAAAATAAATAATTATTTAAATACGAAACTAAAAAAACCATATGTACCTACTACAGGACGCGTATATCAGTTTTGATATTTTAGTTTAGCCACATGTTGCCTTTTGCACTCCCATATTGCGAATTTTAAAACATATCGTTCTAGTAATGAGTGGGGGCGTTGCGTGAACAAAGAGTTGGGCGTACCAGCCACTGGGCGCCACCTTCAAGCACCTCTCGGTCCCCGCTCCCCTTGATAATTTCAACCATTCTGCGCCAGACCATCTGAGTAATTTTGCCATAATAAGAGTATACTTAAGTATCATTCGTTTTTGAGCCGAGATAAGACTATAATTGGCAGTTCTGCCGTTGTTTATATTTTCTGTTTGTTAGTATAATATTATAGGTAGGTATATTATAAATATATTGACCCTCATATAAATATATAAAATAACATAAAACTCTTTATTTCACACCAGAAATCACACAATTAACAAATAAATTCATATAAAAAAACTATATTGTCGTTTTAATTCCACCTTCAATTACATAGACACAACAAATACATAGACATTAGAAAATAACAACAATAAAAAATAATACTTCGATCTATGTATAGTAAATTACACAAAAATTATCTCAATAGAAGGAAGCACGCTACCGCAAGTCCATAAAAGGCCGTAGAGTAAATTAAAGGAGTAAACATTAATAATACTCTTCCATTTACATTTATCATTAACAAAAATATACTCCAAAAGTCGACGCTAACTCGGCGACCACATATGGCGTCGATTCGCCGTCACCCACTAATTGAGAGCGACACTAGACAAATATATTTCCTTTTATGGTCACGCTCGGCATTAACTACACTGATTGGTAAATAAACATTATATAGACTTAGTAAGACTTAGATGAATCAGCTCTCGATCGAGCCGTGATTAGAAACGATTAGCATGCGCCTGCGCACACAGCATCTACCAAACGGCCCACGTGGGAGGTGGGAGGACCCACCGGTCTATTGTCTTACAGCGTGTTATAGCATTATAATACGAGTATTGCACACTATTTATGTAAATATATTTGAAAATTCTATTTGTCTATTGTTATTTGGTCGCTGAATAATATAACTGGGTACCTATAGTACGACAGTTCCTATCTGAAACTCGCCATTATGATCCAAATTTGTTAATGGTTTCATATAAAAGGCGGCTTGCAGCGCGATTTATGTATCCTGTTGCGCACTTCCTTCGGCGAAGCTATTTGTAAAATGTATCGGTGAGTGATAAAATGTTTTCAATCACAACAAAGCACAATATTGTAAGGTGAAGGTTCATGTTGGCTTCCATTTGTCCTCACCCTTGGTTGCGGGCGTCGGCGCTAACAGATATCCTGCTTTATTGTTAACCTGTCAGTGTAATATATGATCAGGTTGCGTCGATACTATCTCACGCCGCACTGTGGATATCAACGAGCACAGACCGATAGCGCTACGTACTCCCATGGCTAAACATTACTCAGGGATATTAACGGTTGCCCGCTACTTCGCGGCGACGCGCGTGCGCACAGATTTCGACTATTTTATTGGTGTCGGCGCCACTGACAACTTTCACGTCTCGCTGACAAAGACGCTCAAATTGGAAACTAAAATCAGTTTTATAATGCGTTTCTAGCCTTGAATTGCTTTATTGCGAACTCTGACTTGTTGTGTATTTAGAAAAATGCCGAGAGGTCAACTACCTAGTGTTAGGTGAGAGCGACATGTGAAGTTATTTAGACTATTTGACCGTCCACTGTTTACTTGCTGCCGCGTGAACTAGGTAACTGACGAAAGCTTCGAAACATTCCCACAGTCGTCAATCACTGCGGAAAAAAAACAAAGTGTCTACGAATTAACACGTCGCTACAGTGTGTGAGTATGAAAACACTCGCGGCCTCGCGGAGGGCCCTCGTGCTGACGGAGAGCTGTCCCTTCTCAGACACTACTTTACCTGACGCCACTGTATGACAATGATTGTGCGTAAGATAGTTATTGGATGTCTTTTAATTTACATTAATTTCAAATGCTCAATGAGTTCTTCGAGAGCTGTTCACTTGTGGCGTATAATCAGAAACTCGAGTCAATCATTATTTGAGCATCGCTAGAGAATATAGTTGGTGTATAGTTGAGTTACTCTTCAAGAATTGAGCAATTAAGAATATTTAATGAATGTCATGGAGTATTATGTCTTGGAATGTAAAAAGTAAACAAATGCTACAAGTGAATTAGTCTTTTTCCATTCACGGTTTACAACTAATGTCCTAAGCATACATACATCGCTACGTGAAACAGTTTTAATCACATGGTTGTAAATAAAAAAGGTAAACAATTTTTAATCTTTCTAAATCTAATTCAATCATAAACAAATTTCAAACTTTCAAACTTTTATATATAATCACATAACATATAATTATAATACAAGTGTTGGTGCAATCAGCACTAGACACTATCAGGTAGTACGTTTGGGTGTGCGACACTCGGCACTCGGAGGCAGCCGTGGTCAGTAAATGTATATAAATCAGCATTTGCCGGTAGATGGACAGTTTAATTATTGATTTATTGTGAACTGCTCCAAGAGGCGGCCGCCTAATTGGTCGTGGCGAGCTCTCGCGTGACAAACACTACGTGGAAATTATTTAAATAGAATTATTCAGTATCGAATGAAATATATATTGAACAATCGAGACCTATGCTGTGCTATGTTTTATTTTAAAATTATATTTTGTAATAATTTACGAAATAATCTATCTTTAAAAGTTTAATGTTTATCTACTACAAACGAGTTTATTATATTAATTTTGTATAGTATATTTAAAAGTGTTCTATTAATGATTTATTTGCCTTAGCTGATACCGATTGGCTATAGGTACATAAAATAAAAGATCACTATATCTTGATAAGTAAAGGGCGATATGATTTTCGTCTAGGTAACCGTACAATACGAGAAATGTCGGGATATTGGACTGAGTAATTCAGAAATTATTATTTATTTTTCACATATAATATGACGATTTCTATTTTATACAGTTATTAAAATATTTCGCACTGGCTGGTAAACCTTACCGAACAAAGTATGGTAGTGAACCAAAATATTGTGGTGTGAGAGCAAACAGAACCGTAAAAAGCTTACCGGAAACTATTTAAGGTTGTACACACTAACGACAAGTCGCAATGAGCTTAAATTGTAAAAAAATCAGATATTCGTAATAATAAAATCAATAAAAATTTTAATACTGTCATTTTTTACATTAAAATTATTTGTCAAGTAGGTACATTTACTTTCCAATAATAATAATATTGTTTTTTATAACTAATATAGTACCGAAATCGTAGTGGCGCATTGACACAAGTACGTGATTGCAAACGCGTCGGCTGTGGGTTCGATTGTCAATCGGGGTGAAATGAATAAAAAAAAATTAATTAGTATTTACATGTTAATATTTTAATTTCCTTACTCTGGTAACAAGGCAAAGAACAAAAAACTTAGCAATGATCTCCGCCATTCAACACGCAATACAGCAAAAATTCGGAAGGGAGTGCCACGAGGTTCTCTCTCCTTGCCCTGCTGCATGCATGAAAATGAAATGAAAATATTTTAATGACTGGTATAACTTGTCATTAAGTGTGCAACGTCTCCAAATTTAAGAGTAAATGCTTCGTAGCAGACGAGCACGCACTCGGCACTCGGCACTCGGCACTCGTTTCAATATTTTAGTAGCGATCCAAGACAAACAGAACTCCTTTGCCGAGGGTCAAACGTGTGTGAAGAGTTTCCGTGTCAACCGCTGGCTCGCTTGGTTACACATTAGCGTTGACATCTCTTACAAATATTTTTTTGTTTTCCCATGATCAGTGCTAGCTAGTTGGTTGGGTTGACATATTTTAGATGTTTGCTGCCGGTTAGATCCTCTTTCCGGTGGGATTTATGTATTCATTATTGTTTTATATTGAGTCTGATTTATGTTTTTATAAAATTATATGTATTTCCAGCTTCAAGCTATATATATATCTTGTATATAGCAGGCAAAAGAAATTAAATTCGAATGCAGTTTTGGACCCGATGGCCGCGGCTC
The DNA here is from genome assembly GCA_016802625.1 of Heliconius numata. NCBI lineage: Eukaryota > Metazoa > Arthropoda > Insecta > Lepidoptera > Nymphalidae > Heliconius > Heliconius numata. The sequence goes on from JAEBDU010000004.1 coordinate 949,241, forward strand.
TTGGAAACCGGCCAAGCGCTCTAGCCTATTAAACTGTAGGTTTTTATTCTCAACTACATTTCCATCCTCAAGCTACGATTTGTCAGTACAAATAGATTAAGATAATTGTTATATTCATACAATGAATAAATATAATGACTATTTATTTTTATATAAGATATATAGCGATACAGCAAGGAACTAAAAAATATATGTTACTTATTTTTTTTTTTCATTTTATCTGTGTACATAGTTAATACTATTTTAGATAATATAAAAACCGACCTACGTATTTTTATAGAGGCAAGAATCTGTCAAAGTCAGTAGCGGCAATAAGCCACAGAATATAAAAAGTTCCAAATTTTAAATTACGAGCCGCACTGCCTTAAAGATAAGCAATCGGTCGACATTAAGTTACATTATAAGAAGTGATACAATCTGAACTGTGATATATAAATATTTTGATTAGTTTCACTGCTACAAATTACGCACGATAACATCTGTAGTCGACTCCATCTTGACGAACTTCGATTTGAGATAACTCACCTCGATGAGTAAATATTTATATTGCATACGACAAATTCTAGAGACGGCCTATGACCACATTACTACGACAGTTTTGTACAAATTTTATGCTTCTTGATAAAACGATATCTATACATAATAATGTTGATAAAAGTCGCAGTGCAATAAAGAAATCTCAAAGTTGATAAATAACATTGATATTAAATTAATATTATCAAAGTTACAAATAACATCGTGCTAATGTTTTCGTGTAATCTGTAACTGTAAGCTATAAAATTAGTATAAGTGTTAAATCGATATCGGACTCGGTTTAAATATTATTTGTATGTACTTATTGAAATTGCTAGTTTAATCGATTAGATTTGTTTATTATCGATTATTTTTAAAATTAACGTTTAATGATAGTAAATATTTAGTAACACAAACCACAGATGTCAAATATTTAAATTTAATCATAAAACAGATTATATAAGAGTATTTTATGCACTCAACATGTACTGTCAAGAATTTTGCATACATAGATAAAGACGAGGATAAGGCGCTCATCTGGAAATGCCATTCCTATCTCAACACCATAAATTTATTGATATTTTAATGTCACAAATGATCTGTATGTAACTACGAAACATTTTACTGCGATAAAAAGCCTTAGAAACTATTACATACAAATAAATTTATGTCTTAATGTAAAGTTAATAAGTTCAATATTTGCATGAAATGTTAAATCGTTATATTCGTAGTGGACTCTAGCGTTTGAGCAACATGTTTTTCAAGCGAGCGCCGTAGCTAGCCCATAAGTTATCGTGTGTAATAAAATTAAATGTAACACATTTCTCTTTTTCATATAATCTTCATAATTTACGCACATTTTTAGCTCGCGACTGCAATCGGCGCCTCGGGGCACGCGTGGACACACTGTTGCCCACTAATTTACTGCATATGTTCCTTAAGTTCCTATTTTCGTTTTGCTTTATTTTAATATTATTCCATTACTTCTAACAAGATCTGACTCGAGTACTTCTTGAAACAAAAAGTTATATAAATTTATCACATTTTTTTTTCAGGTTTACACTATATCCTGCAAGCAGCAGGGAAGGCAAAGGGAGCCTTGTATTAAGACACTCCGCTTCCAACTTTCCACGGAATTCTGGAGGTATTGCGTGTTGAGTAGTAGTGTTGAACACCGCGCTTTGCCTGACATACAACACGAGAACGAATAAATGAAAATATAAAAAAAATAATTTTCTCGAATGAGAATCGAACCTATAACTGTTGCGCTTACAGTCACACGCTGCGACACGACTGATCTTTCACGTTTGTTGGTCTTAATTATGTTCTTGTAACGTATATGGGGATTAGATATTATGTACATAGTGACATTCATAATGAATCACAATTGAACAAGAGTAAAATATATCGAACCCAATACATCCAGTGTAACATTTACACGTCACTCTCAGAGTAATATATATGAATTATTCTTTAACTAGAACCCGTTTTAAATATGAATACGCACCTATTTGTTCTCGATCAATAGCAAAGGTAGCATTATCAATTCCACGTTCATTTGCAATCTTGCTCTGACTTCTTGCCTAACGTCGCATACGCAGATATAGACATACAAGGAATCTGGACCGAAATGTTGTGTTGAAATAAATTATACTGATTATGTTTATGCGCATTAATTAACTGCGGATTCGTGGCACTACCGGGTACTGGCGGGTACTGCCGGGTAGTGTCTGGTACTGGGTATGATCAGCAAAGCAAATTACAATTCGAACGAGTTGAGCGAAGTATTGCTCGTCTTATGTTTGAATAAATTAATAATTTATATGCAATTCGCGTTTGGCATGTTAGTTATCGGGCTGAGAGGCTGTGAGTTTGGCATTTATTCTATTGGTAGATGGTAAAATGTCGTTACTAAATTGTTGTGTTATTAGGATATTTCAATACCTATATATTTTGTTTTTTATTGTTTTCCATACTTTTACATGTTTAGGTGTACGTGAAGCACGAAAAACCTAGTGACAAGACACTCCATTCTCCTCTTTTGGCATAATTCATTACTTTGTGTTTTTGGTTTTTCTTTTTGAAATAATTTAAATTTATTCTTGAAGTTTATTTCTTCGACAACCTAAATATTAAACTAGAAACATTACAACAATTTAACTCAACATTTATTAAACTTAAATTTAAAATTAAACTATTTGATTTATTATGACGAGCCTGAAGCGATAGGAACTACCTGTAACTTGCCGGCGGGAAGCGCAAAACGCGAAATTCATCAGCTTTGAACGTTGCGATGCTGTGGTGATTTATGCAGAGGGAGACGTACTCCTGAGAGAAGAGGCAAGAGCGCCTCCCGTGGCGCTCCGCTGTTACCGCAGCCCCTCGCCTCGTCAGGTGGCACGCACAAATAACGCAATAAATACCAGCTTATCGCAAATCAGCTCGTCTCTCCGGAGCCCGATTTATTCATGGGCCCCGCATATGTTTAACCCCGGTAACATTTATCATCGACACGTAGTTCAGTCAATTAAATTACCGGACTATCGATGATAGCGCACTGCGACTGTGAAACAGATACGAGATTTTCCCATACAAAAGTTATTTATGGCTGTGTAATTTATATTTGTATTATTGTGCTGATTTAGAGTAGGTTTTTAGACAAATGATGTTTAAGTGTTTGATGATGCCGCCAGATAGCAACCTAGAGTGTGGTTGCTTAGAATAGGTATTAGCTGAACTTATTATAAGGATATTATGTTTACAAGTGGCCTTATTAGAATAAGTCAAAGTAGGTGGGAACAATTTTCAGTTCATAAACTAAATATCTAATACAGATATATTTTTCACAGTAAATGTCAAGAAATTATTAATTACAGAAAAAAATACTCTAGGTATATATTTATTACATTTATATACTCATAGCTGAACTGTATATTATAAATTCGTATAATATTTTGTAAGTTTTGTATATTTTTGGTTATCTTCGGTATGTCCTCTGTTAATTGTAAATAATAGGTATTAAAAGTAAAACACGCGATGTATCTAGTTTCGTATTAATCATAAATATTGCAGGATTTACGCTTTACATATTAAATCTTATCGTATATTAAATCTTCTAAAATACAGAGGATAGTGGACAGCGGAGTGTCTTAACACTACGCTCCCTCTGCCTACCCTGCTACAAGCGGGATACAACGTGAAGCTGAGATTTATTTTAAATACATACCTAATATCAAATTCGATAAAACCATAAAATAAAAGATTCATAATAAAATAATTTAAACGACATCTAATCTAAAGTTATTAATTACGATTTGAACAGCAACGGTGTACCAGCTTTTAAGCCCATTCTGATAGCGGACATCGATCATCTGTCACCGAGTGTATCTCCTGGCCTGGCACTCTCCTCAACGCGCCATGTTCCTCATTGCTCTTCTGTGTACTCTTTAATTGTTACACCTACAGATGGTTACAATGCCTTGCCCGGTAGGATTTATTGTAAAGTATATTATTTATAGCTTTTGTTGTTAATAAATAAAAAATTAAAATAAATAAATAAAGGTAAATGAGGCTGTCGTGGCATCGGCACAAAGGTGTGACTGTAACGCGATGGTTATGGATTCGAACCCTACTCGAGGAAGTGAAATATTTATTTACGTTTATATTTCCATTTTCCTGCTCTGGTGTTGAAACAAAGCGCGGCGTTGAGTTCTGCCACTCAACACGTAATGCCTCCAGAATTCGGCAGAGAGTGGGGAACGGAGTCACGAGACAGCCTCTTGACTTTAATTTCATTTCTTAATACAATACAAGACAAATTCTATAGTGAATTGTGATAATATATAAATCCAAATTCAAAACTTAAAGCGGTGTTGTCAAATTTAACCAAAGGGCTCCGTTTTTAACGCGCTAATCGTTTTATACATTCACCACAGTATTATCCTTTCGACACGGTAGCACTAATTGGATAAAACCCCTGCACAAAAACGTCAAAGAAACAAACATTTTAATGATACAGTACGGCCAACAAGTTATGGCCGACCTGAATTTAACTATAGACTGCTGCGAAGATTTGATTTTAGGATCTTTCTTACTTTTAAAGATATTCTTCATGAGCATTCACAAATCCAACTTCAGGGCGGCCACGACTGGTTGACCGTACTGTACAGACGCTTATAATTTCAAGACTGAGAGGGAATTCCATTTAACATGTGAATTAGATGTGTCGGGTTGAATTTGGAAGAGAGCTGTCATTATGGAAGAAGCACCGATGAATGAATGAGCTCACACCCTCATAAAATGTTTTAAGTAAAAACATACCTGCACCTTAGCCACATCGATATTTCTAGTTTATTGATAATTATATAAAATACTGCCACATTTAGAGTAAATATACCGAAAAAAAATACCGAAATAATTTTATACTTAATGATAAAATAACTGTTATAAGTAATATTATAATCTAGTAAAATAAAAATATCTTAAAATGACTCAATTGGAGATTCTCAAGTCAAATATAGATTGCTTGAATTTATTTCAAACAAGATATGTATGTGGAAATAGCTGATATGCTGTTTTAGTTATCATCACGTCTTGCGACAGCCGACACCGTCAACACCTCTGATTGATGGGCGGACGAGCCGTGCACCGATTGTTAGTGTTTAACTAACAGTTATGATTCGAAACAAAATTGGATCTTGATTGATGGACTAATAATACAAACCAAACACGTATCCAACTGAAAGTGTTAAGCGCGGGATATAACGTGTTTTATAGCCTCATAAATTTAGAAATATACCATTAAATTTTTGGTATTATTATAAGAGAATCAATTTATTATAAAGACTAGTATTTTCAATCCATCACTTTGTAAAGTACTGCGTACGGCGTTTTCAATTTGAAATTAAGCTTTTATACTGTTAAATAATATGATTAATAGTATAAAAGCTTAATTTTAAATTTTTAAGCTGTCATGAGACACGAGAATAACTAATAGTTTCATTTCTTTGCTCTGCCAAAAGCCCAACGTTGCGTACCGCCATTCAACATACAATACCTCGAAACATTCAGCAGAAAAAGGGGGACGGAGTGTCTTAGCACTAGGTTCCCTCTGTCTACCCATATGCCATACGCGAGATTCAGCCCGAACCTAATTTTTTAGTAAATAATATGATACTCATATTAAAATAAAAAATACAGCATAAACGAACCTTAGAAGATATAAACCTAACACGCTGTTTATTTTCAAGATTAAATCCTTCACACTTAACGATTATTTCCGGGCAGCGTCGATCGAGTTCAGTCAGAGGTCCGCCCGGCCTGCCCCTCGGTCCATCACGTGCATTTAATATTATAAGCTATTAGGCGCCGCGCCGACCCTCTATTACTGTCCATATCATAATACGGGATTGTCTGTTGAACGTTTAGACTTTTTACTCTCGACTCTCTCGGTATAAAACAAAAAGGAGAGATCATCGGCGCCGGCCATTGTTCTCGGCCATTCGTCGCACTTCACGCTATTCACATTCAAATTAAACGGCTTGTGTACAAAATTAATTTGTCTTTTGTTTTAGTTCGCCCTGGCCGTGCTTCGGTTGGGACTGCTCAGCAGGGTGCGCGTGAACTCTATGTTTATGTATGTTTAAATTCTGTCAGATATCAAAGGTGACATGCCTGTGTAAAAATGATATTTTAGGGTCACGCTTGTATCCTGTACATAGCAGGATAGGCAGAGAACACTTAGTGTTAAAACACTCTGTTTTCTACTATCCGCTGCATTCTGAAGGTTGTGTTCAGTGGTGCAACTCATCGCCACGCTTTATCTCGACACCAGGAACACACACAAAGGAAATAGAAATAATAAATATTTTATTGTCTCGAGTGTGAATCGAACCCACATCCCGTCGCGTTAAAAAATATTCTCAAAATATTTATGAATTAACCATATTGCCATCCTTAAGATAAAAACAGTGTAGTTGGCCATAATAAATGACAATAACGGGCAAGAATATTGAACTAGGAATTACTTTTCCCGTTTAATAATAATTTCTTCCTCATTACATAAAATATAACTGACACTTTAATTTATTGAAACACTCCGTCCGTCGTGATGCAAGTAGGTTACGAATGCGTTATTCGTATCAGGACATTACGAATGATTGATGAACCAATATAATAGGTTGTGTATGTTATACCATGAATATGTTTATTTAATGTTTTATTATTAGCAAAATCGCAATTCAAGGCCAGGCAGACAGTCTCAGACCGTCAATGCGACAGGTTGTGGGTTCGATTAACACCGAAGAGTTTATAGAATTTTTAAATTTTCGCTCTGGTGTCTAAGCGAAGTGCGGCGTTGAATTCCGCCACTCAACACGCAGTCTCCAGAATTCGGCAGAAAGTGATACAGGATGATGCAAAAAAGAACTAGCAAAATCCACAAGTAATAATAATAATAATATATTTACAAGGCTCGCCGTGAGCCGACGACCGTGACGAACCTCGGCCCGCCTCCCCAATACTGCTTTAGCTACGTATAATTAAAAACTCAAACATCGACATTTAACAAATCACGGCGTGTCCGAGACGCCTGTATGAAGCATCGCGGCCGTCAATTAAGCTATTATTATTATGAAAAGATAAATTAATAAAAATCACAATATTGTCTTTCTTTCTTAGAAACGAGCGCCAGTGAATCACTGCCGCACCTCTGACGGTTCAGATGTAGAAGATTTAATCTGGATAGCTCACCATGATGCTCAGTAAAACAACCATGACTCTCAACATTTGCAATGTACTATTATAATGTAGATGGTTGCATAACCCTTAATAATGTTTATGGAAACAGCAGTGGAACATAAATGTCTATATGATACTTGCTTTACTCCTTGGACTTAATTAATATTCAGTGACGAGGCATATATTTGCACGGTAATTTGAATCAATTGTTCTGGATCATCTCGGTAACATGTCTTAATTTAAACAGGTTATCTTTCTGTTTGATCTTTAGTGTTGGGCTTTTATATGAAGGTGCTGAAGATTGAATGAAAATAAATTGAATGAAATTAAATATTGAGTTTTGCTGCAACATTAAAGGTACCTTATCGAATGACAAGTGGGTACGCTTTATTGTTTTTAGGGTTCCGTGTCCAAAAGGAAAACACAGAACCCTTATAGAATTACTTTTTTGTCCATCTGTCCGTCTGCCATCACCATCCCCATCACCATCGCCGTAGATATCAAGCTGAAATTATTATGAACAATTCAAGATTTCTTGGAGCATAGGAATAATTAATAAAATAAACACAGCCTCATATGTTTGACAAAATACACTTTTGTATAAAGTGTCATACACTCGTTTTCTACTTTTAAAAAATAAGTACTACAGGCAACAAATATATATACACTTAAGTCTTGATTATGTCTATGTGTACAGTCTCTATAAAAGCGTATGCACATGCTTAGCCACAACGATTGTTACACTGGAAAAACATGAAGGATCCACAAGGACATTTCTCAGAATGCCAAGGGAGACTAAAGGACTCGGGTCGCCCGTACCTGGTCATCGAACGGCACTTGAAACCTGTCTCGATCAATCCACCTCTTGTTGTTCGTGTTAAATAAAAACGTCTCGAAATACCAACGGAATGAACCCACTGACACTTGTCATTCCGGTCCTCAATCCTTTATATTTGTCTTTGAAATGTGATGACAGTGGTACAAATTACGAGTACAAATCTGTTGGTCGTCCATAACGCGTTATCTCGCGCGTGATGGATGTGTCCGCTGGCTGCGTTTGGATGATCGCGGCATAATTAATACGCGGCCGACTGTGTGAATCGCTGTCACTCCGTCTTCTTCCGCTTCGAAAGACACTACACAGAACTCTCCAATTCAAACAAGTCATTGTTCATATTTTTTAACATTTTTAAAGTGTTATTCTACAATTAGGAAAGAAAAATACTTTTTAGAAAACATAATATAAGAATTACGACGTAGCCCGATGAGAACGTATGGCTTAGTCAGACAGAGCGCTTAGACGGTTTCCAAGAGGCGCCGATTCAAATCCTGCTACGTTCAATTTTATATGTTTTAAATCTAAAAACTATAAGTCATTGTTAATTTTAGTCAAGAGGGTTCAAACCAAAAAATATAAGTATATTATCTAACTCACCTCTCTCGTGAAATACAAGAGCGACGGTAAACATAATTTAGAGATAACGAGTGTATCGTAAAACCCTCGTAGTAAATAGGTTCTCGTTGGTACGGCGCGTGCTATTGTTGTTCGCAATTTACCGCCGCTTCAATCGCTGAAATATTTCGTGCAACAGGCATGTCCAATTGCTAACGAGCCGACTGCGACTCGCAAATGAATGAGCACCTCGCGCATAGACTAAGTGATTTCAGAGTTGCATACTCTGTCTGACACTTGGTGTGCCTAGGAAAATGTACTTTTTGAAAATTTAATTGTAATATGTTATTGTTTTGATATTCATTGTTCTGTACTATTGGAATATTTATTATTTTTTTAATTAGGCCAGTCGTGGCGTAGGGGCACAAGCACGACAGGATGAGGGTTCAATCCGATGCCGATGTCCAAGAGATCGTACTATTTAATATTTTCATTTCTTCTTTCTAGTGTCGAGGCAAAGCGCGGTATTGAGTTCCGCCACTCAACACGCAATGCCTCCAGAATTCAGTGAAAAGTGGGGAGCGGAGTGTCTTAACACTGCCTACCCTGCTACATGCGGGACACAGTGTGAAGACGATAAAAAAGGATTTAATGCACTGTACTGTAGTAAAATTTTTATACTTTAATATTAATAGTTAATGAAGTCAGAAATATATAATTTTCAATATAACATTAAACCTAATAAAATGCGTACTTATTCAGCTATGGAACACTAATCTTGTGCCGCACTGGCACTTGAAGGGCGCAAATTAACTGCACTTATCCCGTCTAATGGACCGGCGCTGGTGTGCGTATGCACTCCTAGATATTGCACAGACTGACAATACTTCCTACATTTATATTTGTTACGATTTATTAATCATCTATTAGTGGAAATTCCACGATTTTATTTTCTATTATATAATAGCTTTATAAATTAGATAAACCAAAGCTTTAACTTTATTGCTTCTATAATATTACTATTATTTTATACAAATATATCATATTATAAGTTAAAAAATTTAATAATTTAAATTAAAATTTTGTTATAATAAACTATTATCATTTAACTACTCAGTTAGTACACGTTATTCTGTTTCCCATACGAATGTCTATTGCTCTTAGCCCCAGGCTCGGCGTTCTACGTTCAACGCTTTGTTTAGCCAACAATTATCTTCACTAGCAATCAACGTCTCTCAAGTAAGATAATCGAAATCCTTTCTTAACTTACTAATATTTTAAATCATAAATTAAATTTCTAGTATTTCTTTTCGCTATTGTTTTGGTTATGCACCTTGCACTGATATAACAACGGTAAATCGATGATTAAAAAAATATATTAATTGAAGGAAGTTGTTGATAAGGAAGTAAAGTAAGCTTCTCTTTTTAATATATATGATAAGAAAAAAGGAAGATGGAGGGGGGTGGTTAGTCTGTCTTATCGAAAACTTGGTAAATGAAGTAAACTAATACTAGAGACTCTCTACTATCTTAAAGTGTATAAAATATATAACGATAATATACGTCCAATAATATACAAAGCATAATAATACAATGTATTTTCACGTAAAACAAGTAAGTCATTCGTTTCTATACAAATATATTTTGCGAGTAACTTACTTTTATCTAATCTAGCCACTGGTAGTACTAGTTACATTTACTGTTACATATTGTATTACGAGGCATTATTTAAACACTATCCTTATATTAAAACGAATAGATATGCCTAATCATTTATCGGAAGCAATGGCGAACGGCAAACGTTAATAATAACTTACTCCACCGATTTAGATAGTTTCACAAAAGCTTCTGTAAGTAAAGCTAGCGTTCCGAGGGCCCTTTAAAATATTGAGTATTGTTAATATATTTTGTATTGTAAAATATTTTTATTATAAAACTTAATCATTTTTTCTTGTATCTTGTATATAGCAGGGTTAGGGATTCTAGTGTTAAGACACTCTTCTCCTCAGTACCCTCCGAATTCTACAGGTTGATTCTATTCATTCTATTGTGTGATGAGTGGTGGAACTGAACGCCGCGCTTTGTCTCGATACCAGAGAGAAGAAATAACAATAATAGGTGTTTAATTTTCTCAGAACCCGTTACTATCACGCACTTGTGCCCCGGTGCCACGAATGGCCTCTCAAACTTAGCATTGATATAGTAATATAAGAAAAGTATATAAAATACGTAAAAACACGCTCTTTCACATTATTGAATTCAACACGTTCAAAGTAATTTCATTTATGCAAACGGCAAATTCACAATCGGCATCGCACGCTCCGGTGTCTTTCAACGTGTGACCTGCGACCCGTCTTATGGGCAGGTTGACTGCAAGATCCCATTACACATGTCCGCTTTATCGTCCATAAAGCCTTAAGTGCCAACGATCTCCAATATTCCCGATATCATTGCATAATATAAGCACTTTGAGCAAGCACACAATTAAATTTTATAACTCACCTTTCCAAATTAACAAATTTGTTGCCTTAAACTTAAAAGGTCCGGCTATTGATGGTGTTTGGTAAGAATATATCGAAAGAATAAGCCATTTACAACATCGCACTCCATCCATTCTATAATAGTAAAATAATATGGCGTTTTACCCACGAAACATCTATTACTAACAACGACATGTAAAATTTCTCAAACGTCAGATTTATACTGTAATCTTAGTCTAAAATGTCGTTATTTCACTCCGTAAGGCCGTTTGGTTCCCTGTGGGAAGTGGGAACACGTGCATGAAACCGAATCGTCCACAAAAGATTAAGAGGTGGTAATTTGACATTGATTTAGGAAGAGTACCTAAGCCTCCTTTCATCGGGCGGATTGTCTTACTACGGCGAGCGAGACGTTTTGTCTATGGCCTGAGACTGCCCTTAACAGCTCTTTATAACGTTTTTATTTATTAAAGCAACCATTAATAAATTGTAACCGAGCACTGTCTATATTAGCTTTCCTTTAGACAACTGTTAATAACGCTCATATAGTATGTTTTCGTGGCGCAAGAGCACAAGGGTGTAACTGTAACGCGACGGTTGTGGGTTCAAACCCCACTCGCAAGAATGAATTCATTTAATATTTTTACTCATTCATTCATTCGCTATGGCACCAAGCCTGACGTTGAGTTCCGCCACTCAACACACAATACACCAAAAATTCAGCGGAAAGTGGGGAACAGAGTGTCTTCACACTAGAGCCTGCTTTATGCGGGATACAGTAAAAAAGAAGCAGATTTAATAACGCTCATATAATATGTTTTAAAGCGTGTTTGTATTTGTATAAGTAATTATTAATTTTTATGAATGATTGCGAGTTGCGCGTGCGGCCATGCAGCTGCGCGGTAGCGGGCGCGGCGCGAGCGCTGATGTCATCAGCTCAACTTAAATGTTATTTTCCTTGGCTGGATGTCGCGTGGGCGCGGTTATGAGTTTCGGCTGAGTTCAGACTAGACCGCAAACCGCAAATAATGGTTCATATTAAAAATATATTTTAATGCCTTTTAAAAAAGATATTTTAAGAGTGTATACTATATACAATAACACTATTTTTGTTTGATTGCTTAATTGCTTAAATTACCATTTTTTTTTAATGAAAGATATAATTTTGTTTCATAAATAAAAATAAATAGCGCTACATACAACAAATACTGTAAATAACAGACAAGATTAACATTCAATTCAATTTTAAACAACTAAGTTTTCCGTCTGCGAATCGTAAAATGTGTGAACTCAGCTCACCAAAATTATGAATGAAATAACGTTTTGCAAGAGCGGATGTTGCGAGGTTGGTTGTGTCGAATTAGGTTTAGAGCCTTATGGAGCTTGATGAATGAACCCCTCCCCGCGCACCTCGCCCCCGCACACCTCGCCCCCCGCACCTGCCCGCGTGCCGTGCTGCGCTTACGTAGGATAGAGGTATGGAAATATTAGCATAACGACTTAAGTAGCATTGTTTCGTATGGAATTTTCAATTGGTTAAATGCTTTGTTTATATAATTTTATATAAATACAAAGTAGCTATGTAATTTAGAAACTTCATTTAAGTTTTAGAATTTAGCTGAGTTTGTACTTGTGTCTCTTAAAATTGTACATATATTCTTGTTATGCCATTTTTTTGTCATTTAAAATGAGGGACTATTTTAATTTAATATTCAATGATAGTATAAAACATTGTTTATAGTTTGTGGGTTTAATACGAAATTTTAAATATTTTTTAATCTATACAATGATATATGTTCATGATATCAATACACTTTTAAAATTAGATAAAAAAAATAGCCCTGTAATTTAATAATTGCAGCAATATATTACTTCATTGAAATAACCAGGAGATGCAATTAATGTTATTAATTAAAGTGCTACAATATCTAGTATCTTATTTACGAGATGTAGATCAGTTTCATATTTGCGTCTACAAGTAATTTAATGTCTATTACACTTTTGCGTTCACCAAATGAATTTCCGCGACCTCGGGTCATTTTGTATCGTAAAATGGCACATGGCGAGTCGCCGACGGCTTACCAACAAGCTTATTTCGTGTTATAAAATTATGTTTGACACCCTACACTATTTATGACATTTTGAAAGGCCGACTTGTTCCTGAGTTATGGGTAATTGCGCTCGCAAACGCTATTTCTGAGAGGCTATCAATTTTATTATGCAACAATTATGCCTTCGTGTTTAATCCAAGTATCATCTTTTATATATTAATATGAAAATTGTTAGAAGATTTGGTTATTATTAAAAAATTGTCAAATGAATGATATAAAAACTGGTAGAAAATCAAATCTTAAATTTTTGTTGTATTATAATTTCCTTACTTTATGTGGATATCAGTATAATTTCGCTGTAAATATTGAAATTATCATGTTTTCATGATATTTTTAATATTTTAGCTAGATTAGGCAATAACTAGTTGGTTCCCCACACACCGTCCAATTTATGTACGAGAAATTGCTTGTTGAATGATGATACTCAACGCAACTCTTTCTCTTCTTACCAAACCGAAGAAATTAATTAACTCCCGCGAGTGAAAATCAAACTTACAAGTAAGAAAAATATTTTAATTTCTATCTAATTATATCTAAAGTGTGATACTAGTCATTGAATAACTGCTTCGCGGTGGCAAATTGTAATGTCATAAGCCAGAGCGTGAGTTACTCGAGCCCGTCCCGTCCTCTACTTGCTTAACATAAAATTTCAATCTGCATAATGCATACGGAATATGTAAACTTATCTTCGACACGCCCTTGCGATGACATGAGCTGAGGTGTGCCGGGATAGCATTATTCGCACAGTATGCAGATCTAAATATAAAGGTAGAGCACGTTTAGGTATATTTTTTTGTCAATTTCTTAAATATAGAGTACGTAAAATCATACTACACTAAGAAAACATAGAAAATTATATATTTTTAACATAATAATGTAATTACTATACCTTTTTATAAAACACATATATAGCTTTTATAATTATATGTTATAAAACATCGTGCTGGTATAATCATACTGGTGACTTCATTGAATAAAAATACATAATTTAATCCATATTATATGAGCACTGATATGTTGCGATTACCCCATTTTTCAAAATTATTACCAAGTCCGGTTAGAAATGAGACATTATGTGATTGTTCGCGAACGAGAACACGTTTAAACATATCTCGTTTTACGATACAATTTGATCACGATGGAATAAAATAAGATATAAAATAAACAAAGAAACTCTTTGTCGCTCTGTAAAGAGAGAGCATATAGCATCTTACACTACTTGGAAATTAAATTGATCGATTATTTAAGTTGGTGAACATTACGTAATAGAAAATCATTTTAAAAAATAATTAAAGTAAATAACAATTATAAGGGCATAAGGGTGCGTTTGGATGGTACTCTTGAATACACTAGTAATATAAGTCCCTCTGTTGTATATCTATATACCTATTATATTCTTCATATTATTATTGTTAAATATTAACTAATTTAATTAATAGACAGATACTAGTGAAAACTTTAATAACATCATTAGTCTGTTTTATATCCCGCTTGTTTCCAGATAGGTACTTCGATCATGAATTTATCTAACGCTATAATAATACAACAATAAAATAAAACTAAAACTTAATATTAATTGCATTTTCTTGTATCAGTGCATTATAAATTCAATTTGATGTTATTAAAGGAAAATATACACATATCTGGGTATTCATATCAGAGCGTACTCTCGAAACTTTCCAATTAAGCAATTTAGATACAGAGCCTGGCCCGACACGACATTATACGAATGTAAAACAACGGATATCGGAATGATAATTCAAAGATGTAAATAACAATAAAGTTATCAGGAAAGGCCGCGCGGTATGGGTTTGGACAATAAAATGTGTCGTGGAGACTCAGGCCCAGGTCCAGCACCGCCGTCCGGCCGACGCGCGGTAGGTATTGGACGAATTTACGAGCCCTGCACTCCGTCGCTTCGACCTATCGGACAAATATACACTTTATTCGAGACAGTTTCGATATCTGTAAACACATTTTTGGTATGCTATTCTGTTTTTCTTTTCGATTTTCTTAGATTAGACTTATTCTACTTAGTTTTTTATTAGGTGCGTAATGCTTATACATAGGTATTGAAAATAAATAAAAAAACTAAGACTACGTTTCACATTTCTATCTACAACACTCAATCTCTGTCTTCAATCCAGCATTAAATCAAAATATAATTTCACTTTAAAGTTGATAATTTTCATTGAACAAACTGTAAATTTTCTTGTCCCCAGCGTTGACTTAAATTAGATAACGCAATGTCTCTTAAGACAGGTACGTCAATCAAAGCTCACAGTGCTTTAAGCATTTATAATATCTAACTATCTTATATTATTTTAGAAGTTTATAGTATTTTTCCACATTTAAGAAGAAAATCTTATTTAGAAATCTTGCGCCTCTTGGAAACCAACTTGGGCAGCTTCCTATATACTTCCTAACAATTTTCTATAGACTACGAAATACGTTCAAATTTTCATATGTATTCTTGTAAAATAGATATTTTCATAAGTATTAAAAAAGGTTATTAATAGAATAAATTAAACAAACTATTCTTTTAATTTACAAACTCATAGACTCACTACATTATAGAGCGCCTAGTGATCTTTCTTTCAATGTAAGTCATAAATATCAATTACAATAAACATCATATATACCAAACCAATACGACATCTAATAATGCAAACCTAATCAATAGAAACATTTATCATTGGGTACAGAATTAACATACAAAGTTAATTATGGGTTCGATTGTACCAGCGCGTTCTGTTGTGAAATCTATCGTCGTTTAAAATAACACACGGACAATAATGGCACAACAAGAAAGTGTAAGCTCGTCGGAGAGGCGCGAGGCGCGAGGCGGGAGTGCGAGGCGCGAGGCGCGAGGCTGCATTATTGGGAACCTGTTCGAGTTGCTCTAATTAACAATACACAAATCGTAGCTTGTATGCAAACGAGGGAGTAACTCCGGTTAGGGTGAGGTCTCATGTAAATGGACAATTTATATATTTTTTTACTATATTGTAGTGTTATATAAATTATTGAAATTATACTATACACAAAATATGAAATTGACAATTCAAACAAGCTAATTAGAACGTAATTTAAACAACGTTAATTAATAAAAAAGATATCGTATAAAAATGTAGATATTATGTATAGGTACTTATTAAAGTAATCGATTCACTTACGATATCAGTTTACTTTTTAATAGGAACAATTCTCTAATAGAATAAGTCAATGTGCACGCATCGTTATCATGAAATGAAATTAAAAAACGAGATATTAAAGAGCAATCGTCGTAATTCTGGCGCGCGACAACGAAGCACTTTTATTTGGAGGCGCGTGTGGCGGCGCGGGCGCAGGTAATCGTGCAAGTTGTAGTTTGTTCCACTTAGTACTATTTAAAATGTAAATACTTGCTCAGTACTAATATAAATAAATTCTAAAGGATAAATTTGGCGTATTTAAGAATTGCAAACGAGAAAAGCATACATATGGATAGTTTTATTTAACAGTGAAAGTTGAAAAAAATCATTAAACTACGTAAAAAAATTAGCTAAAATGATCACAGTTAAATTTAAACAATGAACTTCAATAGTGCTCGACTATGAAAATCATCAAAATAAACTAAGAGCTCGAGTAAGTTCATCTTAAGTAGAATTTACTTGTAGCCCGAGGTCCTCGGGGTTTTGTTCTTTTTATTTGTAGCCGAGCTACATCTCGCACCTCGGAGGTTCTACCTCAGAAAAATAAGTGAAATTTTGAGAAAATTATTTCATTTAACTAAAATACGACTTATGGTTTCTTAACCGTATATAGCCATAGTTTAGAAAATATGCCCCAAACGATAAGTAAAGCTTATTTAAGTAATATGTTAGACAGATATGTATATTAAATTAATTTGATTACGGTTGAAACGCGCACACGGTATGTGTCTTTTGTGAACGCGGCCGTAAAATATTTCGAAAACCTTGTACTGTAATAAAAGATACGTAGATAACAGCGCACTTAAATGTCTATACACAAACAGTAATGAATTTAAAAGACTTTTATGTGAATACTTCTTTCGCTTTAACAGTAATATAATTGGTATAAAGACATTGGCATATTAAATTCGTCACATTTCCTGATATCAAACCTCACATTTGAATAAACTAAAATTAAATATATATTTTCAAGAAATAATAAAACAACCATATTTTATAGTACGTTTGAATTTTATGATAATCGAAAACTATATTAAAACCAATGCAATGATACGTAATGTGATGTAAAGCTACATTTCTACTTAAATATTTTATCACAATTAAAGTGTATTTTAACTTAAGTACATTGGCATCATAAATTTCTTTTTATATTAAAAAGTAAATTATAAACTTGGTTTTTGCAAGATAACGTGAGATATATAATCTAAATATATAAAAAATATATTTTTTAAAATATTTTATATTTAAATAATTGTGTTATTATAATTATTATATTTAATAAATATTGTAAGTATGTCCACACAGTCAAAAGAGTAAACCGAATAATCGAAAAGAAAACCGAATTATATAAACACTTGCGACACCACTAGCTTACCATAAACCTCAAGACTCTATAATTTATTTAAATTTAGAACAGCATATTAAAATGCAATATGCAATTCTCGCCAGTATAGTACGAACAGAACAACCTATGAATAGTGAATCTATCCCACGAAACGATGTAACTACGATATTTTTATTGCGGCGTAAGATTGGAAGCGCAGTGGAGGACGCGAGGAGCTGTCCGAGCTGAGTTGTAATTTCAAGTGTTTACCCGGCGCGCGCTCAGCAGGACGCCCAACAACAATGGCCATATCCTTTTCACATAAAATATATGGAAAGTCCAGCTACTGCAGCCACGGATCTACGGTCAGATACAGCAAACGCATAATACAAGCTGGCTGTTTACCCAGGCCTTTTTTATGAATTATCAAATTGATTGGTTCGATGATAATATCTAGGTTGCGTATTATATGTGTGTACATATATACCTATCTTAAACATATACAAAAATATAATAACTCATAACTGTATAACAGTACAAAGATATAAGTGTATACACATACTACGGAGTGGTGGTAACAATTAAGTCTGATATAAAAGATGGCGTGAAAATTGAAGCATGCTAATGGAAACTGGGACATTTGAAGTGTTACTGCAATTAAACAATAAGAAGACATGACATTACCTAAATATAATTTAGGACAACGAAACGTAATGTATCTTTATATAAAAAATCAATAAATGTAAGTCTTTTCAACTTTTTGGACTTTGACCCACTAATTTCCAAAAATAAGTATAAAGCCAGGGCATCTTAATTTTTCAGTTTAAATAAAAGCGTATAACAAAATATTGCTTCATATTTCGATCCCAACTTTTGATCATATTTTACAGTAATGTAATTGTGGTTAACGGTGTAATACCTCACTTACTAGGTACCCAGTGGCTACAAAAATGATATTAAATAAAACAAAAAGACTGTTCAAACGATTATAACGCATCACCCGAGAAGCGAGCAGGACGTGCACGAGAAACTCAAAACCACGAAGATAAAAATATATTACAAAATGAGACCCACTTTGTGTTTTGAAATTACAATCAAATAAATTACTTTTATTGCTCAATCTTGTTGGATTTTATTAAGGTATCGGCGCTGAATGTGGAAGAATAAAACATGGCGGGTTTACGCGAGAGACAAGATGTTACCGAACACACGACGGACAGATAAACAGAGGTGCTTTACATGGCCCTCGAATTGTGGACGATAAGACACCATGCCGTGACCATGTCGACACGAGGCCGATGGATGCGCTCGCTTTCTCCACACCCTGACAACTATATGTGCTCGAAACAAACAACAAGATAGACACATTTATAATTATTGTAAAACATCTCTTACTGCCGTCCAATTTGGACACAAGGAATTCGTTTAGTGTGACATATTACCTCTTTATTAGCCTCGTTTATCATTCCTTATTTAATTCAACAGTTAAAAAGATAAATAAAAAATTAACATTGAAAGAATTTTATAACTTAAGCTAACTATAACACAGTAGGATGTTAAATCGTAATTTTTTAGCCTAAGCCAAGCAAACCTTATATACAAGAGTTGAGCTGACTTCTATTTTATTATGTGTAGCTCGAAATGGTAAAACAAGAATTTGAATATTGTATTTACTTGCTACAGCTGCACCACACAACCGTTTGTTAGAATTAGAGTTAACTAGTCGTCTATTGGTGTCAACTTATTGTTCATGTTTACCATATAGCTTGTCTACTTATCTCTGATGGACGGGGTCCGCTAACTCATGTCAAAACATATTTTCATTGCGAAAATAAACAAACCAATGCAACGCGGACAAGAGACACGCAGGCATATCGTTTTGATTAATGCTGATTGCTAAAGTGCGTCGGCGCATGTATAAGTAATGCAGCAGCCCACCGCTGAGTTTCCGTCACGACCGGTTGTAGAACAATGTGCCCAAACATTTACTCATTTGTCCATAGTTCCGAATGTTGCCAGTGACAGTCAATTGTCACTTCATCTTCTAATCATTAATTTGAAATATTAAACATCCATGTAATGACTAGTTTCTTATATTGTACTCCACATAACCGTAGTTTCTAATGTAACATTACAAACAATATTTAATTTTATTTCAATTACAAGAAACTAGAGGTTTAGCCTTCAGCATGTTTCACTCGACACCTTAAGTTTGCTCCGTTAGATCCAAAAAAGAAAAAAATAATCGTATAACCATTCTTGTATACGTGAAAAAGAATTACTACATTTGTTATAATAGAATATGTAGGAAATTATTTTTTATTTATTGTATATTTTGTCTTCTTTACACTTACTAACGATATTATTCATTATATTCTTACCCAAATTTATACCAACTTTTGCTAAAACATGCTCTATCTGGACAGTTTATATATTTAAGAAAATAATATATAAAAATATGAACTCCGTACCCATGCTGCACAAGTATGAAAATATACGCAAAATATTCTTGTCCCTACGGCTAAGGAAAACTATTTATCATCGTCCAGACTTGTAATTGTAAGCCATATTGTTAGCGTGAATTATGGACCGGAATGTGCTTCTTCCGCCTGCATTTAACACCCATCACAAAATAACCTTTAGTTTGAGCTTGCTTGCAAATTGGTCATTTATTATTAAACATGAAGTTGCGACGTACTCATACTATATAAGCTTGTAGTGTAAATTAAAATGAATTATCATATTATGTTCTTAAACTTTTGCTAAAATATTATTATAATATTATTTCTTTTAAAACATTTGTTTTCGCAGCACGCTTTATATAAACAGTACCAGTATATCACGCAGGGGCGTACCCCACGCGGCGTCACTAGACAAAAATCGCGTCGTCTCTCCATATATCTATCTTGTCACGCGAAGACAAAGTAAAGGATTGTACAAAAGTAAATATAAAATATGGCGGACGCGCGTCGAGTAGCCTCGGCCGGGCCAACGGCATTGTGTTGACGGAGTGTGCCTGTGCCTGTGCCTGTGCCTGTGCCTGTGCTTTAGTGATCGAGGTTCGATTTGTCGCCATTTTACGCAAGGAGGACTTATGACTGCCCTTATCCACCATCGCGGCGCTGTCAACGCTGGCAATCTAGCTTCTCGCCTACCCAGTATTTCACACCAAAACAATGAGCTTTTAAATTCACTCAGACACAAGAATGTTCGTAGCAACAAGGATTTTCTTTTATTGACGCATAAAACGGCTGTAAGGAGTTATGTTAAAATGATAACGTTTAATAACTATTATACTTAAAAATATATCATGAAAATAAGTATTATTAAAAATATTTTAGAAATTGAAAATAGACTAAGCTTTTGGTAACTCATAGCCTAAAGACATGATTTATTATTTTTTATAATTATAAGTACATTGTTAAAAGTAGCTTTTCTTCACGTGTTAATTATCTATTTTGTACAATACAGTACACAGCTATAGTTACACACCTAAACTTACACCTAAATGCGGGGTCGCCCGCTTAGACTTGCTATTATAATATAGCTAAAAAAATATACAAAATATTTACATAATTTATAGCCTATGTGTTATTCTGGTGTATAATCTATACTGTAAAGTTTCATCGAAATCCACAAGTAGATTTTGCATGAAAAGAGAAAATTTTCACATTTATAATATTAGTAGGATAACATTCATTCAGTATTTATATTATAAAAAAAATATAATAAAAATCAGACTATAAAACAAAACGTATGAAGCTTAAAGCATCTAATCTATCTATCTTTTAATAAAATACAAGTGCGCGACGATCGATTCGAGCAACCTATAATAAAGAGCTATCTCCAATATCACAGCCGAAATCAATTTTAAACAAACCCAGGTCACACCACCTACAATTATCATTGTATCGAACAATGCGCACCCACTAAATATCGTCTCTATGTTGGACTGACCTCATCGACTCCATGCTCGTATATAATAGACGGCTCTCTTCTACACGAGATACCATCGTGATGATTTGTTGATTGTATACAACTTAAATATTGAAATTAACATTCGTTTGTGATATTATCTCATTTCCATCTAATAATTTATTTTAGTCGTATTCGTATCGTATATATATCGTATAATTTCAAAATTCTTCAAATTTATATATTTTGACGGTAATTTACCCGATTAAAAATGATTTTTTGATATGAGGTGTTCGGTGACTTAAATGTGCAAATAAAAGTTCATGGGTATAAAATCTTAAAACCGACATTTTATCTATAAAATCATCTTTTTTTCACATAATAAAAGTAACATAGCACGAAATTATCTAAGTACTATGAGAAGAGTATTATCATATAAGTATTTCTAGTCTAATGATACAATTATATAGTTTTAAATTTACCTCGATGGTTAGCAAGTCTATACTCAAATGCAATTGAAAAATGACCAATAAATACAGAATCAACTACCATAATTACCGTACAAGACAAAATTGCTTTAATTGAAAGTTAACAAGGACAGCAAGAAGAGGCTCTAGGAGAAGCGAGGCAATTGATTTATCGCTAATGTAAGCAAAGAAGCCGCGGGCTGCATGTTGTTGATAGTAAAACTAAAATTAATGATCATGTAAATTTATTAGTGAATATATAAAAATGTTAACTAAATCAGTAGTATGTAATATAGTAGTATTGGCAGGACGCAGTTAGCACTTTATTGCCATTCATACTTCTTGCAGCATTCCGAGAAAGTAAATTACTCGTCGAGATCGTAAAATTAATGCTCTATACAGTAACACGAACACTTGGTCTGTCACTGTCGTTTTTATGATGCTATCATTCGATATCTGGACTTATTGGTATCTAGAACTTGTTAAGAATACTACGGGTCTTGTAAAGTGAGATATAAAAATTTTATATTTGCTTACTCTATTTTAAGTAAAGGTTTATACGTATTGCGATAGTAATTCGTTATGGTAATAAACTGTATATTAAAATAAATATTTATAGTACTTAAAGATGACCAAGCCACTGTGTGCTATAAATTAATAGAATTGAAATAGGTTGGCAAATCAAAATATGAGAGTACAACTATAATCCGATATAAGTCATTAATTGTTAATTAATAATAATAATACACATAGATGTTACACGATATTGCCATTCGTATCGTTTTTCTTTGACAGCCAACAAATTGATCGGTATCTGGTAACATCGGACTAGAAATTGCAGATACAGACTATTTGATCTTATTTACTAAATGATAACTTGAAAATATAGACCTGTCTGGGAAATTATTTATATGTTATCTATTTCTGCGTTTAGAATACGCGATATTAAGTGTTACTTAAGGCAAATGATACTTTACTTATCATTCGCGTAGTGTCATAAATTGGTCTGATTAGATTGATATTATTTACTATATTGTGTATATAAAGCTTGTTTTCCATAGAACATATTGTTAAACTAGGCATACCTACATTTTGTATATTACACTACATTATTATAAACATGACATTGGCCTGGTCTAGCCCCGAAGCCTTACAGTACAGTCGGCTACGAGTTCGAACAAATAGCTTATTTTAACATAATCGCGTCTATACATACGAACCATACAACTGTGGAAGGAACATTAAAGCTTCAGCCATATGTACTTGGAGATAGCAAGAGCATGATTTAAAGCGCACCTCAGATAATTTCATAAAAACTCACGAGAGAATCATTATCGTATAATGCTTTCCATCAATCGTCTCTGCATAATTAAGATGCGAAATGTAGCCCCGTGTGTGCTGGAGCAACAAACACACATACATTAAGAGCTAAGTCGCTTAGTATTTCTCTGTTGTATTCACATAATATATTTATTTTTTAATTTGTTTAATGATACTGGTATAAATTATTTCCGGTTATAAGAGTTTCTAATGCCGATCTGCTTACGTTACATGTAATTCCCTTTAATTAAATTAATGAACGTTTAATATTTTAATGATAGTTAATGATATTTAATGACAGTCATTTTCACTGAATTTGACTGAATGATAGAAGAGAATTTCGATTAATAATAAGTTGGTTGATTGGACGTTTATTAGTGTTATTTGTTTATTTATGGTGTATAGAGGAGGTGCGGAGTGAAGTGTCGTGATCGCATGTCGCGGTGGAATATATCAATTGGTAGGGAGAGTAATGGTCGTCCGCAACGTCGCCGTCCCGTCAGACCAGCCCTGCTAGCCTGCAAATGAACGCCTCAGACTACCGCTTTACAGCTTTCTGTTTGAATCTTAAATAGTTTTAATTAATACGCATAATTTCTTCTTTTTTTATATCTTTAGATAGTCATCCAAAATGGGTACCATTTACTAATATAATTTTCATCCAAAATAAACAAGAACAGCATAAAGCTCACTGGCTGTATTGAAAGAGCGTTTTAAACTATCAACTGTATAAGTCGACGTCAGATTAAACTCAAATATTTACATGTGTACAAAGGGAGAGAGATAAAAGTTTCACCTTTTACAAGCAATTTGAGGTTATTTATCATGTCGAGTGGTCCACGGCGGACGCCCATCTGAATTTTGGTGAGCTTCTTTATACAGAAGCCATTATAAGTATCAGTTTCAGATCGTAGATCATAAGCGCACATTCAAAACGTGGCCGTCCTCGTACGGGGGGTCCCAGCCCGTGACCCACTCCATTCAATGTTCACTTTTTATTGTACGAAGCACAATTTCATAGACTCTGTAAAGCATACATAAATATTAAACAAGAATGTTACGATTCAGATATGTGACTAACTATTTATATGAAAGTATTAAATCACCAAATATAACGCGACCGAGTCGACTTATCTTCATTTTATGAATATCGTAAATTATTTTTGATTTTAATAACTCATTTATGTTTATTTATACTATGTATAGTATAAATCTCGGTAATCTGATTGGACGGGACTTTTATTATAGAAAACTATTTTTAAAATCTTATATATATGCGTAATCAAGTCACTTTATCGCGTGTAAATTCTGAAACAGGAGTTTCAAAAATAAACACTTGCCATTTATGTTCATTTAGCATGCGATGGATTTCTTCATCCAGTTTGTTAAATGAAGTCGGTAGTATTTTGATATAAATATATAGTAATATCCAAACCCTTCATTTAAATAACTAGTCCCATATAAATTAGTTAGAAATTTCTAATTTGCTGCAATGCCCAAATAGTAAAATTTCCAGAATTACCTGTTCAACAGTTTATTTAAGACAAATTTAATCGAATGCAAAGTAGCACCATTTATATTGTTGTGTCCTTAAATTTGTCTGTCTATTTACAAAACCTTCAACGTGTTTTACATTCAAATTTAATCAAAAGCACTTTAATAATAACCTGTTGGTGAGCATGAAGTCTTACAGACACAAACTCCACGTAATAAACACTTTTTAGATATTTCCATAAGATATACGAAAATATCTGAAATAGAATTTTAGAACAATAGATACAAAATAAAGGCTTAGTTTACTGAAAAAAATGAAACCAAGTCACATTAGGTAGGTTACTTACAATAAAACTTGTTCGATCTTGTAATAAAATGTTAATAATGTTAATAAATCAAGATAACGTCAAGAGTTAAGAGAGTTCGACACGACGAAATATTCCGAGGTGAGGAAACGATTCTACGTACGAACATAACTCTTCGCACTTTACCCATCACTTAGGTCTTTTATAAATAAGCTTTAGCCTTAAGAATACTTATTTAATTACGAACTCTTATAACAATACGTTTGCAAAACGCTTTTATAGTGTTATGATTACATCACGCTATATTAACTTTGTGACCGCATTTCAGACAGGTAATTTGCTACTTTAATTCACTCCAGGCGAAATATTTTAATAAACCTTTCACAGTTTTGAGATTGACTGACAATATTGATATATTAATAATGTTATATATTAATTTACAGTATTTATCTCCTTTATAGAATTAATTTTCTAGTTAATAGAGATATTTAAAAATATACATTAATAGATATTTTATAAACTTTTTCAATAAACAATTAAAACAATAAAAAATATATATAAATGTCATTTTATAAAAAAGAAACTATATAAATAATAACCAAAACCTACATTTTAATGAATACGGTTGAAATAAGTTTAATTTACAAGCACAAAGTACTCTACATTGTACTGTGTGGTTATGTTTTATGTACTCGTACGTATTTGAATAACAGCACTCGCTCCGTACCACAGTTACACCTCCGTCGTATACGGACATGAATAAAAACAATACGCTCTGAATAATTGTTGCATTACCAAGTATAATTATATAGCTTTATGTATGAATACATTTTGCTTGTCAACTACGAGTATATTGATATGAGCCTACGGAGTTACTAAATTATGCCACAAAATATGGAAAATGAGATAGATTTACAAGAATATATCCCGCACACATCACGGTAGGCAGAGAGAGAAAAAAAGAATCTAGGGTTAAGACACTCCGTTCCCATTTTTTTTATTTTACATATAGAATATATTATAAGTACGTTGTTTTATATATCCAAATGTTATGTCACAAATATTCAATATCTGTATATGTGTAATACAAATAAAGTTCACCCCGCGGAGTCATAGTAATGAGGTTATTGAAGTTTAGCAGAGGAGAGTATGAGAATACGAGAGTTAGTGTAATAGCTCGTTAAGAAGAAACGAAGGAATATTACGTACTATTTTATTCTCAGATGTCATATTAACATTATGTATGATGGCGCCCGTGGCATTTCGAACGTCAAAAGGCTATTTCAAAAAGGCAGAGATGCGGCGGCGACGCGGCTCATGCGCTAAGATTGTATTAAATGTACCCATAATAAATCACATTTCACCTATAAAGTATAAATCAAGTGAGACGTAAAATACATTTATATTGTTTTCACTTCAAAATGACAATAAAACGTTTTAAATTCATGACAAAGTTAATGTATTAAGTCGAAATAAAAAACATTTATCTTATAAAATTTACGTACCTCACATTAAATTACACGTACGGGAACATATATTTTGTTTTTATTGTCGAGTTATAATGCAATGTAAACTTAACTTAATAAATACTTATATATGTATTGTTGCACAATTGTCTCTGCGGTAGGTATGACAAGTTAATAAATAGATAGAAAAAAACCTTTTGTATTGCGTAAAATATACCATTTATTTATTAATCAATAGTAAATCCTTATAAAAAGACTAGAAAAAATTACTATACTAAATGTAAACAAATTACTTTAAATAATTAATTTACAAAATTGATGCGTTTGTTAAACTTAAGAACCTAGGTAATTTATTGAAAATGAAGATGAAATTGCCGTAAGGTATTTGTATGAAATTAAATCACGTTAATGATAAAGACAGGCTCGGAAAATAAATATAAGATCTTCTTCGGGTTATCGATGCCCATAAATATTTACATTTAATTGATAGACCATATATGGGCATTCCGATCGGTAGGCTTAAGTGGGGATCTGGTGTTTCAGTAATGTAATGAACACGCGAATTGGGAGATATCAAGATGTAATAAAATGCGACCAAGTCGGGAGTCGGGACCGGGTGCGGGCAGCGCGCCTCTGGGTGGCCGCTACTTGTCTTACGATAAACTTATCTTTACAATCGATCCCCTCGATAAAAATAAACTCCAATGTCCCCAATGTCGAATGCTTGACGCGCTGCGAAGCAATAACGTATGGAATTTTATTGAAGCAACTATCCACATTTGCATCTCTATAAGAACCAATACGTTTCCTTTACATATTATTATTAGCATTCTTATTAAGTGGAACCAGTCTCGTCGGTATTTTGTTACCTTATTAATGATAAATTTAATATTTCATATCTGAAAAGTAAATAAAATCATTTGCATTTATTATATTAAATTAATACATAGCAAAAAAGCTAATTTAAACTATATTTGAAAAATATTACGTTACTTTGATTTATTTAAAAAATAATTAATTTGTATAATGGATTAATTGTTTGTTTTTCTATGCAAAAATTAAAACAGATTAAGATGTCTTCATCTTGTAATACAAGATATATTGTTCCAACAAAAATACTTGCTAAAAATATCGTTTCAGACATTATTAGACTTTTATATAAGCATAAAGATATAATATACATTTTGATTGTTATAGATAATAATAACATAAGAACACTCGATGTCATTTAAACTACGAGTATATTCATTGTCATAAAATGAAGGAGTATTGTATGAATGGACGGTAATGCGGTAAACGCTGTCCCACATGTGGCAGGAGCACGGGTCAACGGCTGCGGCGATCACGCGCAGAGCAAATGTCAAGGCTCGTGTCGCAGGATTGTTTAAGGATCACATTATACTCAATCTATGATCGTAATTGCCAGCGTAGTTGTTAATAGAACAGATTTATATAGCAAACTTGTAATCTAGTTCTGTCGAGCTGGACATGGAAATATAAGCGTAAATAAATATTTCACTTCCTCGAGTGGGGATCGAACCCACAACCGTCGCGTTACAGTCACAACCTTGTGCCGCTGCGCCATGACGGCCTCATATAAATGAGTTATGGAATATTACCACATCAATAATTGTATAATCGAATCTTTTTTTTTTTAATCTAATTTAAGGGCTTTGTATAATCGAATATTGCTGCTGACAAAGAAATAATAAGTACCTACACACCACCTACCTATATACCACACAACGTGTTTACTTTAAATTTTTAGTAAATCTATATTAACTCAAAATAGATATTAATTTATGTAATTTACAACTATTATTATTATAATGTTACATTGTTGCAGCGAAAATATTATATATTTTAAATATTTTGCCATCTAACGTGTGCGCGCGTTGAAGTCTTTTCTATAGAAAATTTGTAAACACGGTTAACATCAAATAAATTTGTCATATTTCTAAAATTATTGAAATTTACTTTAATAGTTCCATGTATTTAATAGATGTCATTGGCAAATGAAATGTCTATAGATATGGTAAAGCGTTTAGTTTATTCACCGGCACGCAGTATTGTTTGCAATTTGCGGGGCATTCGCTTGTAACTGGCTTACTCAATGGCTAGACAAGAATGAATGAAGCAATCTCAGAAGCAGTAAATATTATTTATACAGTTTCTCTTCCATAAACGTCTCGGCCACTGAGATGGGGGACGGCCGTTAAGGGGCAGCAGCTTCTGTTTGATAATAATTAGGCACACAAAGTTAGCTTATCACTACTCAGTAGTTGTATATCACAGCACAATCTCACGAAAACGCAATTTCGAGCTGCACCTGTCATAAACGTGCCGGGTCATCGACCTCCAGGTTTCAATTAGTCACCAAAACGTACAATTTAACATAGGCCAGATAAGTAAACAAACGCGATCCCGGGGCTATTTGGATATAGCAGTCTCTCATCAATAATAGTTCGGACGCGATTACATCGGCGACGCGTGTCCCGCGCAGAGGTACCACCAACACCGTTATTAACCTCACGATAGTCATCGCGAGCGAGAGATGTTTTAGTGATATGCTTTATATTAAATTACTCGGTCGTGCTTTGATAAAATATTCTACGTATTCTATTACCGAAAACGAGATAAACACTGCCGGAGGTATAAGAGCTTTTAAGAGGTATAAAAGGTTTTTCACCAGGTTTTCACCAGAGGTTTTTTACCGTATCAAACAGGGAAATGTTTATAAAATGGATTGGATAATTATTGCACATATAAATAATGGAGAAGAATGCAAATGGAGGTATAAGAATGTCGCCATGCGTCAAGTCGCGTGTTGATATGGAATCGAACGTCTCGAGCTTACGCCGGTTAATTCTTACGCGGCTTTTTGCTGCCGCTTGAGCAGAATTGCCTTATTTAGTGTCACATTGAGTCGGTTGCGACATTTATACAGCTTTATCACGTTTGTCTCTTAATTGTGTATAAAAAGGATGTAAATAAAAATGTAATATATTATGTCTGCAACATTTTGCATATGAAATATTCAGAAAGTTATTTAGTTTGTTGTTGTAAATATACTTACATTTAATAAGAAATTCATCTACCTATTTATTACACATACCCGATTAACTAATTCATTAATGTATGAAAGACCTAGAATCTTCTTTTTTTTAATACAAAAACTGCTTGTATATAACGCTTTCTTTCCTGCCAGTGCGAAATCAAATATAAAATATTAATATTTCAAGATAATTAAACATGTAAAGTCAATTATCATATTACAAACTGGTATCTCAGTAATGTAAATACTCATAAATTTGAAAGTTCAGATGATAACATAACTGATTATTAATTATGTCGCGAGCGTATCGTATGTTCATTATTAACATCTAAATTGAAATCTAATCAAAAATCTAATTTTACAGCGTTTACGCATTAAAATTCATGTAATTTTTATCTGGACATACAAATTAAACAAGTTTATTATTATTTCCATTATGATCTCATTAATTTCCAAATTCACGCTCTGGGGCATACTGTTTAAGCTGATAGGTATTTGATTTACTACAGTTCCAGGACAGCGAAGAGCGGCCGAAGCCACAAAGACCGCAAGAGACATAATTTACTTCTCACCACAATACTTCTAATTAAGATCATTCGTGGACCCAATGAAGCTACATACTATGTACTCGCTGCACAAACTGGACGTTATAAATTACTCAAATCGTAACTCATGCCTTTTTCGTGCTACTCACTGTTTTCCCAGTTCATGCAATATGAACTTTAGAAACATCGTACTAAGAATCACAGTGTTAATGCAATAAGAGATATCAAATATCAAAGCGCGGTTAAATTTACACTAAAGCTCTTATATAGAAACAGTTTCAAAAGGACTTATTGACTATTTAATACAAATTCCGCAAATTAGTGCGTTAGTAAGGTAATTTGTAGATATTGTAATTTTTAAAATCTCTTATGCGTGTTGTATATGCCCATTGCTCATGTATTTTTTGATAGATGATATTTAAAAAAATATATTTATCATATCATATTATCATATCTATAAATATATTTACATATTGAAAGGAAAGGTATAATTATTATTAAGGAGGAACGGATAACAGAATTGCTGCGCCGAAGAGCTTTGAGCTGACACTTGTGCCTTAATGACGTCATTTGAATGAGTGTAGTTGCAAATGAGATATGAATAGCTACATTAAGTCTCAACCAACCTCGTGATTTAATTTTTATAAGAAAAATGTATTATATTGTATTAGTATAAAAGTTTAAAATGATAATGTTTAATGACGAGACATAGTTTCAAAACACTTGTTCTGCTTTCTATAAATACAAACGTGATTATCCACTGGGGCTGTCAATCGAATCAATAGAATACAATAAAATCTCTCCTTTCAGTGCAACGTAGTTAGGTCTAAATGAGGTTTGAGTAATGTAGCGAGTACACGAAAGCCTCGCGTGGCTTAAGACATTACTGTCTTCGTCTCTACGCAACATTCAACTATTTTCCCCAAAGCTAGTCTTAATGAGAGCAAATAGACTTATACGATAAATAACTTAATTCCCAATAAATCTTTAGTTTTTACTTGACATCAAAAGTGAAACTATATTTTTGTTTTTCGAATTTAACCCACAGTTTTTCATAAATTAGTTACATCAAGAGATTATTCCGCTTAGCAGTAGAGTAATTACAGAATTTCAATTTTAATTTCGAGCATGCTCATGTATAAAATACTTCGAATTCATCCGTTACGATACCGACAAAGGCCGATGTGGAGACCGCTTCGTCAATTTATAATGCGATTAACAGAAAGAATGGCGATCCAACTGATTGCACGGATCCTTATGCTTCACCAAAATCTCAATCAGAATAACGAACGGCCCCGAGCTTAATAGAGGAACATAAATATTACCAGTTTCACTATGAATAATTGATTCGTTTTGTTTGCTGCCGTTCATCTATTTCACCGCGGTAGTTGAAAATGTCTCAATTTATATTTAGCCTAAAGTAACGTTGTAATGAGACCTTTATTATCTACGCACGCGTAAGCCGAGTGAGCACGCTATGATGAAGTGCATCCATCGATCGCCGTGGTGTAGGACCACGCCGGCCACCACACGGCCGACCACACGGTCCACTCTACCGTACTGACCACTATTTATTAATACTAAGAGTAATTGCATCTCAGCCCTTTCATAAGATTTCACGTGAGAAGGGATTAACACTCGTTCGCTCGGTTAATCCGTCTGAGAAATTTCATTCGTGATGATCGATCTTTTATGTTTTTGAGAAGTGTTGATGTAATAGGTTAGTCATTTTTTATCGAAGTGTGATCCAACCTGATCTAATCCCGATGATGAAATTAGGAACACGAAATTTCTCAGATGAGACTCTACCGCTCTTTATGACTGTAAAAGGTACAATTTCTAAACTCGTTATATGGCCATAATAATAATCCAAGAGAGCCACAACTTACAGCTTTGGGGGAGAGCAAACAAACAAACAATAATAAATTGTAGCGACGATAATAATAAATGTGTAAATATGGAAGAGTAAGCCTATTCAAGAGTAAATAATATCGTATTTAGTGAGCACCAATGTTAGATGTCGTAAAATAGATCCAAGTTTCCTATTACGGCAGCAGGACTGAATCAACACACAATAAGTGATGTTAGTCCAACATTCAAAAAAGATGTTATCGATCCGATTTATCACCAATCGAAAACGGTTACGAGCGGTTAGCTTTTCTCACTTCACTAATTTAGACGTTTTCGAAGTAGCCCAATGTTAAACGGAGGTTGAGGTACACGGTAAATACGGTCAGCTTATATGACCAGCAAATAGCGACGTGAACTGTACACAAGATGATTTTTTATTTGTTTAGTGCTAGTTCTGGCTCAAATACCCGTGAGAAGATGCGTGCCTCCCAAACACGTGAGATGCGGAAACGCCGTAAGCATGAATGACACGTCACAGATTGCTGAGGCTGTCAGCACTTACGTGACAAGGTACTCCTATATAGAAGTGACGGATGTACAACGATTCAACAGTTCATTTTCATTATATAAAAGTTTATAAAGCTTTCATATGTACTTATTGTTTCAATTTTTAAATTTGAATCTACATTTAGTAGTAGAGTACAATTAAATTAATAACTAAATTGCGCATAAGCGTACTTATATTAGTAGTATTTATAATACATACAATAAAAATGTGACCTAGTTTATTAATTACAACTACTGTCGATTTTTTTTTCACTTCAAGAAAACAAATATGTTTCGTATAAAATATATACATATACTATATGTATGTAAACGCAAAATAAGATACCTTAAAAATTATTCATTAATTTACGTGAAAAATATTTACCTACAATAACAACAAACAGGAAAGGTCACTTTATGTTTCAAGAGGTGTCAAGTCACATGGCACCATTAACTCAAGATTACGTAGGAATCCGACGAGTGAGAAATTTCCTCAGACCTTAAGCGAATGTCATTTGAATATAAATTGTATCAGACAGTGAGCTGCGGCACCGAGGGCCCGTGTACCTCTCATTGTGCGTATAACAAGATCAGTATCGACTTAATGACAATATATTGGTAATAAAATTAGATAGTCCATACCGTCACCGAGGGAACATCACCGGTCGCGGCCCCACAGTTCGACTCTCATATTTATTGCAAACTAACTAGAAACATTATCGAATAACGGCTGAATGTGCTCTCGATACTGAGAGTTCCCTTCATAATATATGAATTATAATAAGGACCTTAACTCCGAGAACTTAGCTCCATATTTGTTATGTAAACGAACGCGGAAAGCGCGCTAGATGCAGCCCGCGAGGTCATAAGAACGCTAACTTATTATATAACTATTATGACACTTTTATCTGTATGTATAACGAAGAAAAGTAAACTTATATAAAAGTAAGAATAAAGTCCATAAAAAGCAATTTTGCAGCCAATGATGCCAATAAACACTATAAAATATACTCGTAGTTTCAATGGTAATATTTATATGTTAATAGTATTTGTATTTTTCTTCATCTTGATATGGAATATGGTTTTATTTGTCACCAGAGACACATTGCTTACTGTTGAATGCCAGCACACCATATTTTTTTAAATTGAAGATGTCGTTGATTTTCATTTATCATAAAAGTCAATGAAATATTATCGAATCAAAGTTACAAGTAAAAGCCATTAGCATTCGTATTAGTGTAAAATATGATCACCAATAAAATAACAGAATTTATTTTATTACTTTATAATAACATATAGAAATGGTCACTTTTTGTCGTCAATTTTTGAATGCGCAAGCGCAGTGCAATATACGGAGGCCGAGAGGGCAACACGCGATCATCGATAGATAGCGATCTCAAAGATTAACTGCCTGCAATGTGACAGTGCCGTAATTACTCACACGGTGATTCTTATCGATCGATTTTATTATCCCTATTAAGGAAATGCCATATGATTTCTAAGATAGATGCTGAACAGACATAATATGCGGATTTTAATCTATGGAATTGATCATCTAATTTTATATATTTTTCAATATACGAGTATCTCGAAAATATATTTTGCTTTAAGATTTAATAATAATAGACTTTTAAAGAAATTATGTTCCTTGATTTGAACCAATGATTATTTAAATGCAATATGTCGTAGGATAATGGTAAGTACCAGTAACCGGCAAACACCAACCTTATTGTTAAGTAATTAAGTGCAAGGCACCTATTGCTTATTTTTTTAAAATATGAATGAATCGCTAAAGATATTACATCTATTTAATAATGTTGTTATTGAACTTGAAGCCAGTCGTGGCACAGGGGATTAAAATGTGTACTTAAAATTTATATTTCCACTTCTTTGTTCTGGTGTCGAGGTAGAGTCCGGCATTGAGTGCCGCGTATACACAATGCCTCCTAAAATTGACGGAAAGTAGGAAACAAAGTGTATTATCACTAGGTACCTAGGCCTACGCCTACCCTGTTATGTGCAGGATAATGAAGGTGATTTAATTTTTTTGTTATGAAACTTTTTGAAGTTAGCCATTTTTAAGATATTTTTTCTCGTTCGTTTTACACTCTAAAGAAAAACTACTATCTAGAACAAATGGCAAGTGTTATTAGAGCCTCTATGATAAATTTGAAGACCTCTATTATAACACTGAATAAAAATATTTTTGTTCTGAAATTGAAATATTTTTTTCGAGTATCAAGAATTATTAATAGACTAAAATTATTTTATTTCTTATTTTAGTAAGAAATAATTTGTATTCGGCGCCCACATGTCTGTCTCAATTAGCTCATTACTGGAGCATCGATGTCGATAACTGGAAATTTTCTTCTTTTCATAAGTACTACAAGAAATCGTATGTTATTAAAATTTTCTTAATAAAAAAATATAACAATTTATAAACCTATTTGTTATATCCATTCATGGCAAGCATCTGCTGTACTATTAAATGATTTACTTACTTGTGCAGGAACGTTTTTTCAATTGAAACTATTAAGGTTATCGGGACACGGAACGTCTAAACGGTTTTTCATGATTAATCTACACCAGCGCTATTATCTGTATCATAGTAATTGCTATCATTGGACTCCTAAATATATAAGAATAATTTAAAATAACCCCAAACCCTACTATTATTATTTAATTTAATTTTCCATTAGAAACTTTTTGAGTAATTGTTTTACATATGTGTTTAATATTGCTTTAACTTTTCATATCAACAAAATAGTTTTTTACTTTGAAATATCAATTTTCTTGCCTGACTGTACGTTACTGGCATATTATTCTTCTCATAATATCAAAAACTATAATAAATACTTTTATGAGATCCCCGACAGTAGTTACGTGTGTTAAGTAAACACACTATTTTCAAACTATTAAATTTACATATTATAAAGATTGTATGGTGAATCTTAAGGCTTTGCTTAATTATATTATAGCAAGATTTTTTTTTTACTAAATAATAATTGATTTTTAGCTGAAAAGTGATGTGATATTCAAAATATAACAAATATTAACAATTTTATACACTACATTAAAACGGTCGATTGTAAATATAAGTAAACTCACCGCCCACTGACCGGCACTTGTCGTCGACTTCAAGAGGCAATCAGTAGCGAAACACTTGATCCATTCATTCCAATTATCGGATGGATATCGCTTGTTGATCGACCGTTACCATTAACATTCATAATGCGTCGATTCCGTTTATTTCATCAATTATAGTTGGAGACGCGTACGGAGTCCGCTCGAGTGCTGTTAGAGGTAGTCGTACTTAAAGTTTATCTCATTCATTAATCTGGTAGCGCGTGCTGATGTAGATTAATGGGGTGGCGCGGGCGCCGGCGATGCTATCGTGGGATACCATTTATTCCGGGACTGATGCGGATCTCGGGAGCTTGGTGACCGACGCTGCACGCGACCAGCGTAGCGGCACGCTCCTCTATAATGCGGTTGTTTCTTAATTTTTTTGTACAATTTTCAATGTCAAACAAGCCTTTTAAACAACTATGCACTCGTGCAACAATATTATGTAAATTTAATAACAATGTTCTTCTTCAAAACTTCATTGAAGCTTATTCGAGTTAAATATATTGTAATAAGAAATGTTTCTAGAAGATAGCTGTAAAAGCCAATAGGGCTAATAGCATTAACCTCTTGTTCGAAAAAAAAATCTTTCTGTCTTCCTAACCTTTCATAAATTAATCTGATATCCTCATTGTATGGAGTACATATAATAAATTGAATGGATGTCACATCAAGAATTCGATATATTTAAGAAACTTCCATTAATTATCCAAATAATCGATCGTAGTCGTTACGTGATTTATCTAGCTTCGATAAGATTTTAATGAAGTACTTTGATTGGGCGCTCATGGACGCAGACGCAGTTATCGCTTCGCCGATAACCTGCGCATCGTTCACTTCCTATACCTATCGTCGTATTAAGTTATTAAATTAAAAATAAAACACAGAAAAACCTCATTGATATAGAACCTTAGCGTCTATATCTTTTAGTCTCTTTCAGTGTGTACAAACTAATTAACTGGGTGGACCATTGAGATTAGAAATTGGAAGATATCGGCACGTCGTTCATTGTGAAAACTACTCACGATACTATTGGACGATAAGATAAATTAAATTGAACTTTTTTTATGGATAACATGAAGCTGTGGCGAGTGCCACAAACATTTATTTTCATTATTAAGCTGGTATAATATTATTTAAGATTGTGTTTTTAAATAAAACTAGTTGCCACCCGCAATTTCGTTTGCGTAATCCTTTATGGCTTATCCTTTGTATGTAAGTATTTCCAAAAGAAACAATGATGCTAGTAAAGTAATGGATACCATAATTAATTTTAATAATGCCATTTATTTTTTATAACTTTTAATTCCCCTTGAAATATAGAAGTAATTAGTATAGAAGCCGCGGTTCGTAGGTCCAGCACACATTTGACCGTTTTTTTTGACAACAGAAAATGCTTATCATATTGAGCATTTTTTACTAAGACGCTATGTTTATGGGTCATAATCAGAAAAAGTGACCATTTTGTGTCTTTTCTTGTCCCGCTACTTTGAATGCGTTTTAAAAATACAATTTTAAAGATAGCTTAAATATTTTGCCATTTAAGATAAATTTACTTATTAACTTAAAGATTTTTGTAATATTTTAAGTGTATTATGGCTAATAATAGTATTTTTTGTTAGTTGAAAAAAACTTTTCAAAATGCTTCCATACAATTTTTCGTGTCCCATTCACCACTTTACTTTTTAAAACTTGATTTGTTACGAATGTTTATGGTTTTATTTGATTTCAGATATGTTTATATTACTTTACTTTATGCATAATATTGAATAGAACTACTTTTATTGATACATTATTTAACAAATAATATATATTAATTAAGTAAATTTGTCCCAAAATATTGTCTTTTTGTTACTCAGGGCTAGTAACGTACAATTAAATTATGAACGCAATTATTTTGAATGTTATTTAATATTATTTTTTATTGTGGCAACATTATTGTAAAAGTTAATGCTATCGTAGCTACAACCAGTAGTGTTCTCGCAGCAGTCGAGAGGTTCAAACGTTTTTGAGTGAATGAGTGAAATTACATCTCAGGGTTATAAACGGCTTTTATTTTGGTAAGTATTCTATAATTTCGTTTTCTTGTTTATGTTATTTGCGTCTTTTTACAAAATCTCAAAAAAGAACTTCAGTGCTTGCACATGCAACACGTGGCTTATGAGCAAATATTTAAAAAGGTTAGAATTTCTCAGACTTCATTTTCAATTTCGTTATATTTCGTTACGTAACGAAACTGAGAAAATATGAAGCCTAGTTCACAATTACGCTACCAATGTTTTATTATATATATATATATAATATAAATTGTACCGAACCGGTGCTTGTATATGGAAGATATGTATATAAGAAAAAAAAATTGCTTGCATATGAAAACAAAAATTAGTGGCTTTTCATAACGTAAACTAACCATAAGTTTTTAAAGTTTTTTGCCTGTTTGCTTGTTTGTCTATGTGTTTGTGCACGCTAATCTCAGAAACGGCTTAACCAATTTAGATAAAAGCATTATTTTATTCTTCCTGAAATTAGTTGTGATTTTGTGATTACTATTTTCTTCTATGGAAATAGTAAATTAATAAATATGTAGTTAAAGCGGGTGAAGCTTTTATTTAAAAACAAATACCTTCTGTACTAGCGTTGTTAAAGATCTAAACAATAAACATGAAATGTTATTAAATGCCTAATATAATTGATAAATATTATTTTATTTTTAGTAAGCGTCATGGCTCCTATGTCAAATGCTGAAAGACAAAAAAAATATAGAGAACGTCTTAAACAGACCAATCCTATTAAATATGAAGATATGCGGAATAAACACTTACAAAGAATTAAACTTAAAAAAATAAAAATTAATGAACAAAACCAACTTCAACAAGAAAAAACAAGAGCAAAATGGAGAGAATATTCTGATCGATATTATAAAAAAAAGAAGAATAATAAAATTTTAAATGAATCTAGAACTACAAATACTTCAATGGTTTCAAAGGAATGTGTAAAAAGTTGGAAACTTAAAATAATTAATTTTCAAAATAAGCTCCGACAGTGCGAAGATAAATTAAAAAAAACATTAACAAAACAGGAAACAATGAGAAAGCAAATTTATCGCCTAAAACAAATAATTTTCAATGAGAGAAATAAATCAAGACATGTAACAATTGACAGAGACCAATCGATACCTTCTGAATTTAATATTCTTTCGGAGTCTATTAGTTCGATATATAAGCA
This sequence comes from Heliconius numata, assembly GCA_016802625.1. Classification (NCBI taxonomy): domain Eukaryota; kingdom Metazoa; phylum Arthropoda; class Insecta; order Lepidoptera; family Nymphalidae; genus Heliconius; species Heliconius numata. Next base: position 988,309 of record JAEBDU010000004.1, read on the forward strand.
GTCTTCACCGACAGAAAAAACAGTGATTAAAAAAATTGTAAATAGTCCTATAACTAAGAAGTATCGTATGGTCACAAAATTGGGGCATACTATTGGTATAAAAAGCAGAATTCGTATAAAAAAAAAATTTTCTACACAAAGGAAATCCCTTATTCAACAGATACATAATTTTTATTTGAGAGATGATATTAGCCGAGCTACAGCTGGCAAGAAAGAATGCAAAACTAAAGAAAAAACTAAAATGCAAATACGATTCTTGACAGACACTATATTGAATCTATATAGGACTTATAAAAAAGAAGGAGGCAAAGCGTCGTATTCTACCCTGGTCAGATACCGTCCATTTTACGTCCTGAGTCCAAAGTTACATAATAGAGAAACGTGTGCTTGTATACGACACGCTAACATAGGTTTTAAAATAACGAAACTTTACAAGCTCGGAATCCTAAAAACAAATAAAATTGAAGATATTTTGAAAGATATTGCTTGTAATCTAAGTTGCAAAGAGTACATGTATGGAAATTGCCATGTGTGTGCCATGAAAAAAGTTGAAATTAAAAAAAATCCTGATGACAAAACCGTCTGTTGGCTGCAGTGGTGTATGAAAACTGTGCCTTACAAAAAAATTAATGAAGAAGGTGAAGAGGTGGAGACTTTTTCTAAAAGATTTTCAAAAGAAGTAATCTCTGATCAGTTTGGTTCCTTATTACAAAAATTTCAACAAGAGGTTACATTATTTAAGAAGCATTATTTCAATATGATGCACCAGCACAAATTATTTCGAGAGTGTGTTGACAATATTAAAAAGAATGAAATTGTAATTGTTGTTGATTTTTCTGAAAACTATCAATGTAAGTATAATTTAGAGATACAGAGTATGCACTATGCCTCCTCACGGACACAAATAACATTGCACACTGGTGTAGCATATGTAAAAAATGAAGATGCCGCTGGATTTTGTTCTATTTCCCCTAATAACGAGCATACCCCGCACTCTATTTGGGCTCATCTGTTACCTGTTTTGAATTCAATTAAGTATCAACACCCTGAGATAGATACCTTACATGTGCATTCTGACGGCCCAACCACACAATACCGGCAAAAGAAGAATTTTGCCCTCTTTGATGTGATTACTAAACAGTTGGGATATAAATATGCTACATGGTCCTATTTCGAAGCAGCTCATGGAAAAAATGCAGCAGACGGTATAGGTGGAGTTTTAAAACGTACATTAGATCGACATGTTGCTTATGGAAAAGATATTTCTAATGCTGTGGAAGCTTTTATGCTATTAAAAGAAGAAACCAATATAAGTCTTTATTATGTATCAGATAAAGATATTAAAGTTATAAAGGAAACTTATGCTGTATTCGATTTATACCCTTTAATTGGAACCATGTCTTTACATCAAATCATCACTACCAATAAGCCTGGTGTAATAAAATATAGACATGTAAGTTGTTTTTGTGGTGATGAGCGGGGAAACTGTTCTTGTTTTAACATAAAACTCCACACCCTCTACAAAGAGGTAACACCAAACATAACTACGAGTACACCAAGGATATCTAAAACAGTAAAAGATACTGATAGAAAAAAAAAATACAAAAGAGGAAGGAAACCAAGCTCATAATATTTCAAAAAGGCCAAAATATAGTGAGAGGAAAAGCAATAAGAAATATAAGCAAGGGTCACCAGGAAAAGAGAATAAATCACCACACAAAAGGAATACAGAAAGTGACAATAGTCTCTATGTAAATGAAAAAAATAACTCCGTATCATCTGATATTAAGAAAACTCAAAAAGTTACTATTTTATCGGATATTAAATTACATCCAGACAATCAACGATATTATGATTTTAGTTCACCAGGACCTTCTTCATTTCATATTATTGATCCTACTCATGATATATGTTTATTTAACAACAATAGTAATTCCAGTGATAATGACTCAAATCTTGATATATTTTAAAGTGGATTTAATTTTATCATTAACTTTGTGATCTCTAACTAGAAATATAAGTTTATTATGTTACGAACTAGCATTATTATATTGTTAATATTGACAGTTTGTTATGTTTTCTTCTTACATTTATAATCTGTTAATTCAACGATTGAATCTTTAAAATTTTAATTTGTGTCTCATTAAATAAAAAAAACTAATAGTTTTATTCATATAATATTCTTATTTTGTTGTGTATAATGCCTTATAACATCAGTTTCGTAACAAACATTATCAGTATTGTTACTTATCAGTTACGTTACGAATTCGAAAATGTCCACTTTTCTGATTATGACCCTTATATCTCTTATAGACGTGATATCAGGCATACAGATCCTCGAAATAAATAATAAATAATTATATTTTATATGTTGCCGAGAACTATTAGCTGTGACACGAACAACTCAGCTGTGAAACAAACATGTGTCATCAAAATCCGTTCCGTAGTTTTTGGGTGAATCGTGAACAACAGACTGAGAGACAGAAAGACAAAAATATTTTTTCTTATAGAATATTATAAAAACCACAGAAGTTTTATTTTATTTAGTCAATTAAATTATACTAACAAGTGCAAATGTAATACTACTTTTTCAACTTTACTATTGTATCATCATTTCGAACAGAAAAATAATCCTTCTTATATCTTCCTTAATCCTTTTTATATTTATAAATAACAAACATCTAAGTACCAACACATACTTTCTAGGATTAATTAACGAAAAGTAACCTCAATAGAACGTGTTGAGACTAATGATCGAGGATAGTCTCATTTGCATGGAACAGGCGACGCTGGTCTTAATTACTGGGGAAATTACAAATTAAACAAAAATTGATGAAACAAGATCTAAGAAGATATTGCTTTGAGATGTTCTAATACAGATTTATTTAGGCAGGTATAGAATAATTATTTTATATGATCTAGTAACCACTTTAAGGTAGATATGTATAACATAATGCTCACATATAAATAACCCTCATTAAATACTGTATTGTACCTACTATAAGCGATAAGGCTACATTTTTTGAAAGAAATAAAAATCAAAGCAACTTCACGCTATATCCCGCACACAGCAGGGTAGTCAGAGGGTACCTAGTGTAAACACTCCGTTCCCCAATTTCTGCCAAATTCTGAAGGCATTGCGTGAATGGCAGAACTCAACGCCGCGCTTTACCTCGACACCAGAGCGAAGAAATGAAAATATAAACGTAAAGAAATATTTCACTTCCTCGAGTGGAGATCGAACCCACAACCGTCGCGTTACTTTCTATGATATTATACGTAAGTAGATATCCCTACGTAAGCATATAAATATAATTTTTCATTCATTCATTCATTAATCATAAGGAATGCCACCTTCACAGATAATAATTGTAACTAATACCTAAATGAGTAGAATTTTAAGAAAAATAATAGCTTCAAATTGCAATCGTTTTAACAAACAGCGCTATTTTTAATTTTGAAAAAAAATAGCTCTGCCGACAGTTAATATAACGTTTAATGATCAACAAGCGAGGAATCGATTATGTAAATTAAATCATTACGTGATTGTTTGTGCCTAATAAAATATTATAATTAAACATTCCATTATCTCCTACAATAAAATTTATAACAAATGTTCAAAAGATAAAGTTAATCTGACTTAATATAATGTCACCTTTTTACTCCCTTTCCATTACAGTTAATAAACTTTTTAACTCATATGCCTCTCATACATATAACTAATATACATTTTAATATTACATTTTTCAATAATAAAATAAAAAAATATATAAAAATAAAAGTGTATCATATATATTTTGCAGCCACAGACATTGCATAAGTAAATAAATACATATAGTGAGGTGGCTATCTAATAAATCATTTTATCTTCACATTAAATCGAATCTCTCCGTTCAAGAATATTATTTTGAGGCCATAAATTAATCATGTAGGCTGTCGCTAAAATATCGCATTTCTAAAATGAACCGTGTGCAATGGTGGCGCGCGCGCATCGTATCGGCGATAGAACATGCGCAGGCGCAGGCGCAGGCGCTGGAGCCGCGCGCAACGACAATAAAACCACGCCGGCGAGCCGCGGGCCCGCTCGCGATCATTTCCTGGCGACAAAATCTACCGATACCATCAAGCCTTCATGTCCCTTCTAACGCTTAGATATAAATCAACCGTAAAATATCGTCGCCATTGGTCAAATACGAAGGCTCTTTAAAGTTTATTCAAATAAGCTATCAACGCGACGGCCTTTAATGAACACGAAATTCCAATAAACCACGACAAAATAATAATAGCACGCGGCGGAGCGGCTGAGAGGACTCATTTGAATAAAGAAAATTACGCTCCATGTTTAAAAATATGTCCACCATCAATTAGACAACGATTTCTTAATTATCTATTAAGATAATAGAAAGTCTCAATTAAAAATACAGTGATTGGGATGCAAAATAATTAAGTGTTCAATTAAATGTCTGTTTTTAATATATATATAACCTTGTGCAGCGTCATTTATTTTCAATTTACCATTTTTTTTTGCGATTGGATATTTTGTGAATTCCTTTTTTAGTTTGTTATAAAATGTTAGAAAATTCACAAGAGCTGGCTGAACATTACAATATGAACATAAAAATATAGAATACATTGTTAATTATATCTAATATATCGTTTTTGCCAAAATATTAAGAAATTAGTTAATTTTTATATATAGAGACCCCTGTACATTGTTTTGTGCAGTATATTAATAACAACATCAATTACGAATATTAAAAAATGATAGCTATAAACGATGTTTACACACTTTCTAAAATTGTCGTGTTCACCTTTATTGCTTACTCTAGCAATAGATACTTGTAGTTAATATTGGGGGACGATAAACGTCTCTATTCATTCGATGTTGACGTAACATAAATGAAGACATCAAAGCCTACGGTTAAACCACCCATGGTTATCATAAAAATTGCTGAAATTATACACTATGTACACGAAATGTTGAATTATCACTGTAATTACTATAATAGTTGGTCATTGGAACCCGCTGTTTGGTGGCGACTGCACCATCTCATACGAACTCACGCTCGCGTAGCTCTCGTGATTTCTTTTGTTGTATATTGGACCGAATAACGAAAGGCCGAGGTCAACCACTCTATTACTTTCAGGTATAGATGACAACAAATATATTTCTGTTTAAAATTAGAGACTAATCTTTAATGTTATGCTTGTTCTCAATTTATTTTTATTAAAATATAGTTAAAAATATACGAGTACATACTTCAGGCTGCTCAAAATAGATGACATTAGGTTTGTATAGTTAAAGCATCTGTGGTATAAAATGATTCTGAAGACGTGTCGTATTTATACTTTTAAGTTTTCTTTCGATGAGGAATACCTTTTGGCAAAATTAAAAGTAAAATTAAAACTCTATCATTACTTTTCTCGCATGATTTTCTAAATTCAAATTCGTTTTTATTGATCTTCAATCAAAAGTTTATATAAATCAAAGTTATTTTTAGCATTTCTAAAAAGTAAAGTAAAGTTAGTTCAATAAATGAAGAAGCTAGTTCCTACGTTATTGGCGTGTATAAATCCACCACGAGCGAGCAGGCTGCAGGCACCAGGCTGCGCGGCCGGTGCTCCCGCCGCGCCTGTCCGCCACGACACTAAATGCTTATAAACATTGTGCCGACTGAAATCAATGCCGATTTGATTTTGCAACCTTCATTAGGGATCCGGTTTTTCATTTCAATATGCTTTTGATCCTTAATGATTGTGCGGCAACAACGCTTTTATTCTGTATAATGCCGTATTTAGGAAGCGGCGCTTTTGATGTCATCATCGACGACGTCCGCCGATAGGGATGTTGAATTCGATCCTGTCGCTTTGAATTGTATCTTTTAAATAATGCTCGATAGAATACTGTGCAGCTAATAAAGTAACTTCTTTATTTATACTTATATATGTCCAACAAAAACATTTCATGCATAAATGCAATTTAACCTAACGATGAGAGATAGAAAGTAGCATCGGGAGTCCACGTGGTGGTGGTGGTGGTCGGTTGGCATCGAGAGATAGTGGCAATCCGACCAATTAATATGCCTAATGCCAACATCATTATTACTAGGCAGAGCGTACTTAACATACTATATCCATTTACATTTTGATTTGTGTAGAGCTGCAGTGCGATTAATCGGCGAGCGGCGTGCGCCGGCGCAGCTGATTTATAACGAACGCGCGCCGCGGCTGCGCACGACACGCTAACCTTCTATGCTTCTCTAGCTATAAACATTAAATAATATATAACAACATATGAAACTATTTACCTACACATTTGTTAAACATACATTTATATGATAACATAAATACCACTTGTATTTTTACCTCTCTTCTAATCTTACTTTTACATTATAAATATTTAAAACTACCGTCAAATAGCATTTTACCTTGCATTTTCATTATAGTTTCATAATACAAAAGTAAACGGATATATAGACAAATTCACAGACGTATTAATGAATTCGGTTGAAATATTTTAAATTATAAAGTCAATTTGTGTCATAATAATTCTATCAATCTATAAAAGTTTCCCCTTAGTGTTTATTTCCTGAAAACTGTCCATTTTTATTTATTTAGCATAATAATAATAATCTAATTGAAACATTCATATAAATAAGCCATGGTTTTACTTAGGAAATGCATTAAACTGTCGTACATCAATTTTCAATTTATGATGGCGCGTGAGATAAAAAGGTATTTAAATTGCTCTAGAGTAAGGAGCATTCGTGTAATATAAGAGGTCGTAAACGTAGATTCTCATTTACTCCAAGTGCTAAATCTTGATTATTAAGATATTTAAAATAAATAACCCAGAAACAGATTGCACTCATTATGTACCTATAATTTTCTTAACATAAAGGCAGCTTTATTAAAATTATTCTCCATTATATGAGTATTTGAATGTTTTAAAATAATCTTAATGAAATCAATGCACAGTGTCTAAGTCTTTGCACAGTGTGCAAGTCCTTCTAAACATTCTTAAGAAAAATTCATTTCTAAAATCTAGTTCACATTTCTGTTTTTACCAAAGATATAAAAAATTAAAAATTAAAAATAGTTGTAAATTTACTATGCAGCTGAGTCATTCAGTTCTCCATCTAAAAGCTAATTAAAAACTAATAACACCAATAATTTTCTATCTAAGATATTTTTTCTTACAATATAGCATTATCATACAAAATCAATCAATTTAGAAATTATAAATCGCATAAAATGTGCAATACAGCGCGTTCGCTGGGAGCACTAAATTAAGTATCAGATGATCTGAGGCAGGTAAACGGTAGCGGTTGCGGGAACTGCCGGGAGCCGATCCGCCCACTCGTGATTTATCCGATCGGCCCTTTTATCGAGAGGGATTTACTATACGGTGAAATATCTGAAAATCTGTTAAGACAGTTTTTGATTTTCGCATATATTTAGCTACTTAAGATCATGCGAAAAAATGTTTTTTTTTTTGTGAACGAAACAGCTCTTAATGGAAAAAAATACGAAATTTCCTTATTTTTTTAATAAAATATGTATTTAATCAAATTAATTTATTTTATTTTATTAAATATATATTCTGCTGTTTATAGTATTGGCTGCGCACTCTATTTTTTGCATATTTCTTTCATCGCATTTTTGCTGCTGAAAGCGAGGACATACTTTTTATAATTAAAGTGGAAAAATAAAATACACACGTCACATCTTGTACACCTCTATCATCCACATCATCATCAGCCTGTCCTCGTCCACTGCTGGACATAGGCCTCTCCAATAGCACGCCACTGAGCTCGATCTTCAGCTCTTCGCATCCAGCCGTTGCGCGCCACTTTGCGAATATCGTCACCCCATTTAGCTCGAGGACGTCCTTTATTACGCTTGCCGAGGCGTGATCTCCACTCTAGAACGCGCTTACCCCAACTCTACTATAGCATCTTATAATCAATACCATATACAAGTATAAGTAATCAAAATATTTTCAAATGTTCGCCATTTAAACTACACTGTCAAATAAATTATATCTCACAAGTAGATAAACATTTGGATAAAAACTTAATATCATGTTAATATATTCAAAACACAAATATACTCGTCATCAATTACATTTCGGCACTTAATTATTTATTATTGATTTTTATACCAGATATTGTAACTATTAATTATGAAAGGTTAATAATGGCAATAATTTTAATGAAAATTCGTCACACTAAATTAGTTATGGGCAAGTGTATGGGTAAAATGGTCGTATATTAACAAATAGATAATTTCGTGGCGCAAGTTGTGTTGGATCCGCCACTCATAAATGCCTCCAGAGTTCGGTGGTAAATGGGGAACGGATGTGTCTTAATGGGAACGGAGAGTCTTAACACTAGGCTACTAGGGTACCTCTGCCTATTCTGCTATTTGTGAGATACAGCGTGAAGCTAAAGAAATATTAAGATAATTTGTAAAAAATATTTTTTTTCACGTGGCCTTCATCAACATAGTCTTGCAGTTTCCGACTATTAAACGCGATAGTTAACAGTAGGGGAGATTATTTTTAAATTATTTTTATTTGCTACCTCCAAGACAGACAGAATTTTGCCACTCAAAATGCCATGCATGTTTCGCATATGGACGACACGCCTGGAACTGTTATGAGAGAAATGAGAGTAAAACAATATTAAGAATTTAAATATTTATATAGTTCTAACAACTCCTAACTGCTCGTCTTATCGAGATCAACCTCCTCTTAAGTGAGTGAAAAATAATAAAGTATACAGTAAGCTGACATAACCATTCTTGTCGGTTTATGTGGTTTCATAGTGTTTAAGCGCCCACACTGCCGCTCAGCGACCATTTAAATTTATTACTAGTAAGGAATATTGCATATTGGTTCAACTTTCAATACAAGGGGATAAAACGAAAATGATTTGCGAGAAGCGTCGTAAATTCGAAACAAGTTTAAGTTTCAAACAAACACGACCGTGTCAATATTGTAAGCGGTTATATAGAACCTCAATAAGCGACGTAACATCTCAAGCTATTATCTTTCAATAGAGCTGCGCGGGCACTCGACTTATCTAGCAATTAAATCGACATTCAGAAGCCAATGCGGCTTTAATTCTGTGCGAGCACGCCACCAAATACTTAACAATGACTCGGATATATGACAAATAATGTTTTGATTGGACACTCGGTACGCCTGGTTTTCCACAACGCAATTATTTCTATTAAATAAATTTATTTTTGCTGATTGGAGAGAAACTGGTGTTAAGACACTTCGTTCTCCGCTTTATGGGTTGTCAGTATCCAGTTTGTTATTCTTTACCAACTGTATTTAAAATTAAATATTGATATTGTACATCAGTTTCATACCTAGTTGCACATAAATTACACTTAATTATTATGTGCACATTATGTTAAAAAAATTATACGACATGCATAATTATCTGTCAATTGATTGATTTCTTGGTATATGGCATTTCGAACGTGCCAGTTGAGCATAATTCATTTTGCCATAATTATCTGTCATTAAAAAGTATATCAAAGTTAAATAAGTATATTCGAAATGCCGTCTCTTGCCTCACAATGGGCACTCGTCTATAAAAACGATGTAGTCATCTGCGTCGTTATTACACTCAATAATGAATATAGTGTGATGAACTTTCCTATCAGATGGAGGTGGGCCATGACATTTTAAGCTGTTCGATATATCTCATTGATACCTTCCACTCCGTCTATTCTAATTTAGTTAACCGTAAAAAATATTACTATTATTATGACTAATGATATAATATTATAGAAAAAATTAAGTTAATTTTATAACTGTTATAATGTATGTCAACTGATTTTGGGTTAAGTATTGAACAAACCAGTCTAGTACGGGGCGTGTTCCTAAGCAGGACTCGTAAATATTCATAGCGGCAACTGGCGACGAAACGCTTTTCATCGGCACCGGGACGACCTCCCGACGCGCGAGTTATTGCCTACAGTTCCGGGGATGACGTGCATCTATACATCCTCAGACAACCTCAAATACAAGCCTCAAAAAGCTCTACGAACAAAATTCTTCCCGCCTCTAGCCTTTCCCTATTTATAATAGAAGAACTGAGCTTTACGACTTAATTCTGAAACACTATTTTCTTTTCCTCTTTCCCTCACTAACTTATAGAGTCGTGCTGGGCGAATCATGATTATTACGCGACACCGGTGACCAACTGCTTAGAGGATATTCATGAGCTCGTCGCTATACAGTCGTTATTAGATCTTAACAGGTTGCTTTTATTTTGTCCAATAATTTTATTCATTGCAGTTATTACGTGTTATATACGAGTTTTATTATCTTATTCCCACACTTTTACTGCATACTATTATAACATTTGTTTTTTGTTTCATTCGAATATCTAGTAAGATACTTTATATCTCGTTCGCTATGTGCTAGAATAGTATTAAATCTATTACACTAGTTTTAGCTTCATCTGTTTGTCTTTATTTGAAGGCGGATGTCAGTTTTCCAGTTCCCACAATAAATCTTACAGTCAAAGGTCACCGCCTAATTGCGCGGCGTTATCGACACATCGAAGCGCTCCAGGAGAATAAATTTATCAATAACATGTAATTAAAATTATATAGATGGATCCACAGTTTTAGTTATTTTATGGTCTACAAAGTAACTGTAATTAAATATATTTGTAGACACGTATGAAATAAAACAGCGATCTGTCTGATAATTGTTTTATTTATTTTTTCTACATTTCTTATCTTTATCATTTGACTTTAACACATTTGGCAAAGTAGACTATTCAGAAATATGTATCCTATACCTAATAAAAATAATAGTCTGAGTGTTATTCAAGTCCACAACAACATTTAAGTATTAACGTCTATGTCTTAACTCAGACTTATATAACAGTGCACTAGTAAAAGAGTTTTTTAGTTCTATTATATGTATATATTTGAAAATATTTTAAATACCTAGAGATATTTTGATGTACATACAAATACAATATTTTAATTAAGTTTTCTCTTTCGTTTTATCAATAAGTAATATAAAATACAAGTACAAACAGACAAATAAGATACATATACTAGGATTATACGATCACTGTCGCTCCACATAAAAAAAAGAACTACGATATTGTTTCAAGTAACAGTTCCAGAACTTGAATACTGATTCTAAAATTACTTTCCGAATATTAACAACCACTATGTATGCATACAGGCACATACGATACGTTTGATACGATAATACCAAATATAAATAACCCGGCCTCTCACTAGTCCCCGAGGCAAATTATTACACATTCGCTCCAAGAGGTCCGTGCCCGTCATTAACCGGGACATTTTTATACTTCTCTCTTTAATTTCCGTCATTGCACATAAATGATGGTGCTGGTATCGCGGAGCGCCGCGGGGACTGTGAAGCCATCTTATTTATGGCATACTGTTTAAGCTAACCATAATCTATTAATATAGTTACTTATGTTAATTAAATATTTTAACATAAGTAACTATATTAATATGTTTCAAAAATGTTTCTCATAATATTTTTATAGCATATGAAGATTATTTTTTAAAATGAATATAAGTACGGATGTGATTTAATCTAAAAAGTGTATAATGATTCCAATGTAAACAGATAAACGTCAAAGACAGGCGGAGTGGCGATGTGAGGTTCCACAGTGAGCTATCACACACTAAGTGGCCGGGTGCCCGCAGCGTCCCCCACTTGATGAATTACACAAACACCAATCAGTTAATTATTTTATTCACGTCGCTCAATCTCTTATCCGTCTCTGTGTTCAACATAATTGATATGTTAAGTCGCTGGAACAATCGTAGCGTCAAGCGGGCCGACATCTCTTGCGTCTCCTCTGGAATCAAACGACCCGCTCGCCGCCAATCAAATTACCATTTTACGTCAGTATCGACACAAAGAACTGCTTTAACATAACACGTCGCATGCTGCTCTGCTATTGTCCGCTCACTGAGCTTATTGATATGTCAAATACCGCTTAAGACCTTGTTAAGATAAAAAATATATCTACGTCGATTTACTGATTTTATACAATAACCTAAATATTCCCTTACATTTCTTATTTATAAAAATAGAATATTCTCTAAAATATGAAACTTCTTATGCCAATTTGAAATAATTTCAGTTTCGATAATTGCCAGAGCAGCATAATTAATAAGTGGCGCACGTGCTGACAGCATCGTAAACATTCCACGTCGGATTTATTTGCCTCCATAAGAAGCGGCAATTAAGTCATACCCTTTTAAAGTGCCTCGTCCGTCCGTCCGTCTGGACGACTTAACTTATCTGAAATGCATAGGATTGAATTATTAGTAGCAATTAAAGACGTCTCAAAATATGTGTTATCAATATTTTAATACAGTAGCCGCTTATATATTTAAATTTTATGTGCGCGTGACTGAGTTCATTATAGAAATATTCTCGGCGTCGATATGCTAATGAGGGTCTTTAGATTGACCGCGCAACGATTACAATGTATACTACCTTTTTCATGTTTTCGCGCGATATTATTTTTCTGTGCTTACGTCGTAATATCTTGTCTACCTAATAGAATAAATAAGGCTAAGGCATTAGAACTAAACAACAGACAAAGTTTTAATAAATAGAGATATAATAATTTAAGCGTATGTAGCTAATATAAGTTATTCTATTATTGCAATAGCTCTCTTATTATAATTATTGTTTTCTTTAAAATTTACTGTTATCCCAATTTGATGAATTGCTAAATGGAGTGTTTCTTCTCCTGTGATTTTACAAAAGTTTCGATTTGATGCTAATTACGATTTTATATTTGTTTCGACGCAATACGTTAGGTTAGACCAAGGATTAATGCTAATTCGGATATTTGATAATAATAACAACTTTATTTTTCACACAATACAAATTTACAAAAGTTACATTTTTCTGTATGTAGGATAAATTAGTATATCGACATCCAGTGCAATTTGGCATACGAAATGAAAATTGTATTTTCTTTTGAATCACTAACATACTCGTAATATTGCTTAGTCTCATACTAATAAGTAAATTTTTATTTTTTTAAATTCCTGACAAAATTTCAAACATCTTAAAACAAAGTAGATATATTATATGTTTATTATATATTTTGTAAACCTTTAAAAAAATATCTATATAATCAAATGTAACTCTATATCGATAATTCATATAAAAATGTTGGAATGCGATCATGGCGACGGGAATAAGTGTTGGGGTAATAATTTGTGAATATTGAATATTCATTCGTTTTCTATTCGAGAACTGAACAAATACTTTTTAAGGAAGTACACATTTCTATTAAGAAGGTGATTTTATTGTTATAACCAATTTTATAAACCTAGAATGATTGTATGCAACAATAATACCGAAACAGGGCAGTTGTGGCACTGGGGCACTAGCGTGTAGCTGTAAACGCAACTGGGTGTGGGTTCGATTTAGAAACGGAGTGGGACTCGGAAAAATTAATTATTTAATATTTTCATTCCTTTCTTGAAAATTAATTTTTACACACAGTTACGTACAAAAAACATGATAATGATATTTAAAAAATAAAACAAATATTATTCTATTATAATATTACATGATTACTCTATAAAACAATCTCAAAAACAAATAGATACGTGTATATTGAAACCAATACAAATTATGCGAACGGCAGCCGCACGCCGCGCTGTAACTTTTATTGCTTTATCACCATCGATATCCGACCCGACTGCTTCGGTTCTCAGCTTAATTCTATAATTGTCTTAATCACATAAATCATATATCCAGAGAGAGAGAGAGAGAGATCCAGATACATATATAATATTAGCTGGATTTAAAGATTCAATAAATCGTGAAGCAGCAGAGGCTAATGCCGTCTCCGGTAGCTATGCAGAGGTGCAAGCGTAACAAATGAATGCGTGTGGGTAGAATAGTTATATCTAGATATACTAGGACCAAGATAATCTCGTCAATAGTAAACATCAAATCTTATTGAATTATCAAACCATTAATTTGGTTAAATATTGTATTTAAGTTCACAGCCTATAAAAGAGGTATATTTCACCTTGAATTTACTATATTTATGATATTTGCTATTAATAGAATTAATAATTGAAGTCAGTCGTGTTGCAGTGGCACAAGCTTATTATTGGAAAAAGGAGCGAAAACTTTGAGAATCTTAAAAGATTAAGTAAGAGACAACCGAGTAACCGACCTAAATTGACCTGCCAAAACCAATTGTAAATTATATATACGAGTAAGTACTAGACCACGTGCATAAGGACCACTCAAAGGTAATCAATGAAATGTTTGATTGGTCGAATCTAGTGAAGTATTTCATCGCAAGCATAGGTAATGTAACGTGAATTAATATAAAATGTACGTACTTTCTTGAAAAGGAATGAACTTGAACTTGGAACTTGCATATTTTCATCCAAAAATTCCAAAATCTCAATCAAAAAATAAAAAATTTTGAAATGTACCTTAGGAAGCAATAAAAACACATTTTAAATACTGTACCGCCGTCGTAATGACATTAACAACGAACACACCGCTAAAACAATAATTTCACGATTGTGACAGCCGTAACAACGTGTGGACAGTGTAAACGAGTAAAAACGTCATAAAAATATGAAGTCGCACTGTGTCGACATGCGGAGAGACGACTAGACTAGACGAGACGAGCACGAGCACGTATACGGAGATGATGCACGCGCATATAGCGGCGCGGCGCCAGTACCGGCCCGTGCTGCGCTTAGTTGACTTATAGCCCTTGTAATGTATCGCAATGCCTCTATCTCTCATGAATATTTATCGAAAAAAATATGTTCGTATTAATATATAATGTCGTACGTGCACGGACATTAAAGCAATAAATATATCACGGAGATCGTTAACTCGGAATATTACTGCGTAATTATTTATTTTTTGTAAATGGAAACGGACGTCTTGTCTAATAAGCGCATTGGGCATGCCATTAAATACACTAAAAAGAATTTAAATGCATGTACCACGCTGCAGGCAAGAAATAATTTAACTGGTACAATCTGATTACCAATATTTCAAAAAAGGAATATTGTACAAATGGATTCAATAGTAATTGAGTGGTATTAAAAACACATACATATTAATTGTAATTAATTGTCTCCAAAAAGTGGAAATAAATGTCTATCAGCAAAATAACTTGATGCAACTTGAAAATTAAATAGCTTTAAACAAGATGACGATAATAAGTACAAATTTATACATGTCATAAACTAAGTTTTGTTTACGTTTCATTAATTTTAATACAAAAATGAAACATTTTAAGCCTATAAAATAAAATGTATACACATTTTTTCATCTGTATCATTTGAAAAAGAAATCTCTCGAAATGAAACTCTGCTTCTCGTGTCTAATAAAGTACATTTAGGGTGGTCATTAAAAAAATATTTTACCGCTTTTAAATAGCAAGATAATGATCTGGAGAAAGTGACGATACATTTAAATCGTTACTATGTAACAGTCCCATCGTGAAACTGAATCTGTCTTATAGTTTATGTCTGTCTTCTAAATATTATAAGAAAAAAGGAATTTGTCTGGACTGTGATATAACTCGATAAATAATATCATCATCGCTGAATGCTTCTTGATAAATTAATTAATATACCTACAGATTGGGGAAACTATACAATGAAGTGCAAAACGAGAAAATAAATATTATATAGGTACCTGATAAAAAAATATTGAAACTGCAAAAATGCCTAGATATAAAAATGAACAAATTCCAAACAAAAATGTGTATAGTAAAATGTCCATTCAAGAGCGCGTCTCACGTCTTAATGAGGTCGATACGTCTTCCCGTACATTATGGGATCAAACGAAGGGTCAAATTAATTTAATTATTAATTCAAATGACTCCAATTAAATGAAATATTTCACACAAAATAATATAATTTTCTATATCAAAATACTAAATATTTAAAGTTATTTTAGTAATATTTAGTATATACAAATAAAAATAGTCAAGTGCGAGTCGGACACGCCTAGTAGTAACCTTAATTATACCTTGACGAATGAAGATAATGAAACTAAGGAAGAAGTAACGGTCATTTTTTTTTACTAGTAAATTGTCATAACAAGGCTTATAAAGTTTTCACGAACAATGCTGGGACACTGGCTAATCCGCAAATAGCTGGGATGGAATGAATCTCGCTCTTTGCTCTGACATCAAGCCCGGTGTTGAGTTCCGCCACTCAACACTACATGCCTCGAAAAATTCAACAGAAAGTATGTGTAAGTAAGTGTGCGGGATACAGCGTGAAGCTGATTTATTTTATTTTTATTTTAGGTATTTCGTAGTTGCAGTTATAATTGCAGTTCAAGAGATGTACACATAAATAAACCGATGAGCGGCTCCGCTCATTTGTAGAGGCAGACGGTTGTCGTGTTCTCATATTAATATCGATGCATAAGAAATTCGTTATGGATGGGTTACAAGGCTGGCTATTACTACGTCGATAACCCTGCCTCGCGTAGCAAGCTGGACATCGCTACTTCTCTCTATATTTTTACTAATAGTATTAGACATTGATTAATTATTGTTCTTAATTTAAACTGTTTTTTTTTATTTTGTTGTTTATTTTTGGTGAAAAAGATGTAGACTGAAAAGTGTAGATAACAAAATTTTATTATCATATGAAAATTAAATTTATAAAATATATTTATTGCTTCCACGATTTTAACTTCTTTAATTATTGAACATAAAAATAAAATATTAAGAATTGAAGAATTCAACATGTGATCAGTACAAGAGGTGTAAGCTGGTTGTCAAACAGCAGTATAATCCCAGCATTTAGGCCCAGCAAAAAACACACACTAGGAACACTTTCACAAAGGCAAAGCTCAGCCTAGCGTACCTTAGATTTCTGCAGTCTGATATTAACTGACACATTATCCCATAAAAACTATATCACTATTTTCTTTAGATTAGTGTTCATATTTATGAGGAAAAAAACAAAGAAATATCACTAACACTCTCTAAATTATTGATCAAACATCTAAAAAGTATTTCTATCACAAATTTGACCACGCCAAAGAAACAGGTGATATAAATTAGTTCTTTTTATCGGATAAAAAAAGTAAAATGTGCCATATTGTTAATTAAAATTAAAATGTAATAAGCATATTAAAACCGATAGACACTATATAGGTTGCCGACAGATCGTGTTCGCAAACGAAGCGTGCGGCGTGCTGTGCGGGGGGTCCATCCCGCCATCCATCACGAACCGAAACTATACGATTATACCAATAATCGACAATCGATTATAACCAATAATCAGTAATCGATTATTAAGTGAAATTAATTTTATTGGGTAATAGCGGCCTACGAGTACGGGCGAGTTTTAGTAGCACGCCGCTTTAGCTTTCGACATCGCAGAGCGCCGCTCGTAACAAGCTTATTACTATTTGACTTGACAATAACATTTAAATATAAATTACAGTTTAACTAACATAACTTTAATGAACGTTCAAATATAAAATACTCGCCAATACTTTTAGCTTTTGTTAAATATTTATCTATAATTTTTATTATATGCTTCTTTTTAAGAAAGACGAGTTTATATATAGGATCAATTTGATCTAAAATAAACATATATTAATTTTAATATATGAAATTTCGAAGCTGTATATTATAGTAGAAGAATTATACAAATTATAATTAATATAAAGCACCGAACAAAGTAGGTAATGATGGTCAATGGCATTTGCTTGTCAATAGATAGGTAGGTACACATAGGTTATAAATTACATCATTTTCTATAACGTTGCCGAGATAATGGTGTTTCCAGTTTAGCTGACAATTGACCTAGATCACCTATGGCCGTTAAACAATCTTAGCCACGGCACAATGCACTTATGATTCGATAAAATAAATGATAAATGTTTCTTTAAAGAAAACAATTGAATCTTTTAACATTGTTAAGTATGACTGCATAAAACTAAACGAACGACACGATACAATTCATACGTTGTAGTAGTAGGTTAGCTGAAGTTACTCTTATCGAACAAAATAAAATTAAAGAGTGAACAATGATCTAAAGTAAATATCGTAACGTGCTGTCGGACAGCTCGAGTCCACTTTACAGTCAACGATAATCGTCTCTGTTTTCATTATTAAAATACAATAATATGTAATAAAAATAAATGAAATATATACATTACTATATATTATGTTATAATTTATTTTAAGTATACGAAAACTTTCATGTATTGTATCACATTACGAATATTCACGAGAGTTTTAATTTTTTAGCAATATCTTGAATGTTGTTATTACTTTCTTATTGTTCCAACGTACAATTTTAAAATAACTGATTAAAAATAACTCTTTTATATATATATACTATATATATGAAATAATTTACACAACAAGAATGCTTCGTAGCTTTTCTTGGTCGTGATATATAAAGAACGGCTTAATGGGTGCGATATAAAGCGGCGCGGCGGGCGCAGCGCGTGTGGCCACCGTTACCGTCACACAACAATGCCAGGCTGATATAAAGAAAACATTTTTTATTTAAATTCCATTATGCACTCTGGTCATTATATAACGGTACGCAGCCATATAGGCCCATCTTAAATACGAGAAACACATCACCTTAGAAACCTTATTGTATTATTATTCATGTTAGTGTCATAAAATCTTCCATGTATAGAAATTACATATATAAATAACTAAATATATAAGTACATCCAATGATTTGCAATCTATAGAAAGAACGTTTTAATTTTGTAATAGTGTTTGGCCGAAATACGACAGGCGTGCAAATTGTACTCATTTTGCTCTCAATAGCTCTTGACCCTTCTGTCTTTATTATTAGTAACTTGAATATATCAAATGTAAGGTAGATGTCGCTCAGCTATTTCTCATTAGCCGCTTTTGTTAGGTCCAATAGTGGAAACCGCATGCAATAGTGGACAGCCGACGATAATTAATAATATTAATGACACTATCCTCTTATAACTCCAGAAACATTTGATCCACTATAAATCAGTACGCAGTCGGTGTACTCGGAGCTCGGAGCCTGGTCAGTAGTGTTCCAATTAATTAAAGACATCAAGGGAGCCGGCCGATCACGAGCTCGGTTATAAAATAGTTCCAACATGTATATGTTAACTTAAAATTTTATAAAAGCAATTACATGTTACAATTGAACATACGATTTATTTATTTTGTATATTGAGTGCCTACTATACCTGATATGTTATAAGATATGCTAGCTATATATAGTTTAGTAGTTTTTTACTGAAAATTCTAAAATGAAATATTCATTGTTTTTTTGCAGTGAATATGCCGCCTGCAGCCTATTCTCACTATTATTTCGTACCTTGCACTTCGCGGTGGATTTTATAAGAACTATTTATCATTCGCAATCAAACTCAGCCGTGGTAGCATGATTAACCACTTGTATTATCGGTGGGGACGACGAACACTCGCATAAGCGTGTACCTACGAGTACATCATTCCGATATCCATTCGTCATACCAGTAAAGTCTATATGTCTATTTGCTAGTTGAAATGTAGTTTTTGCATAAATAAATAAATAAATAATTAAATAAAAAACAAAACTATCTAAGACAAGTTGTGTAATTTTTATAATAGCAGTTTCTTTAAAATAAAAACGATTCCCAACTAGGTACGCTTCTGCCAAACTTGCAAATAATTTCAATATAATTTTCAATGGAAGATAGAGTGATTCAAGAGGAACTTTACTGCAATAAAGATTCTATAATATGAACTACATGAAATAACCATAATAACTCTATTTTGGTTATTTCGTTACTTCCACGAGGACGAAAACACGAGCGGAACTTTAAGATAAGAATATTAAAAGTCAAAAGTCTCTTACAAGAAAGGTGTAAAAAAGACAATATGCAAACACTCGTAATCAAAGACAATTTCTTGAAGTTATGTATATAATATACGAGTATAATAATGTCGCGCGGCACTACGAGTATCTAATTAATAAGTTCTGCCAGCCTTTACGATTTACAATATGTAATTATTATAACAAAACTTCATAACTTATCTCCGATCCTGCCCCCTTCAAATAAGAATGAGAGATATTTCAGGTATTCGACGCAACGTAGGTACTCGTACCTAACGTTGTCATTTGATTGCGCGTTGCACGATAACTGTTAATAGAATTTAATTGCAGTTTGCTATCAGATTTCTAATTCTCAAAGCGATTCGAAATTATAAGCAATTTAACAGCACATAAATCAATTTAGAAATATGAATATTAAATACCTCATAAAATAGAAGTATCGGAAAATAATTAGTATTTATAGTAACAAATATAAACATGTCGAAATATGTTTTGAAATCTTAAATTAACTAATCTATTATAGTTATCTCAGCTACTGTAGCTTTTATGCGTGTCATTTAATGTTAATTTCAAGCTATAAACTGAATAACCTTCGTTAGCTGTTAATTTCAATAAACCTACAAGAAATTATCACTTAATATTCCAGAAACGTTTCCAGTGTTTTATTTCTATTTTCACATTTACGACTTCTTTTCGTTCGTTTCGTTTTTTTCCTAAAAATATAACAATATAGATATATCTATTGTAGTTGAACTCGTAACACGTTGGAAAAAGATAAGAACAGTATTACTGAAGTCAGCAGTCCAAGACGTTAATACACGCGAGCGCGCTTGTTACGGCCATTGTGAAGCCGCCGATGATACATTATTTTTATAACAATAAATCGTAAGTAAAGCACCGCGCACTGCTCACCCGGTGGTCCTTGCTATTCCCTGATGCTTAAGTCTTCTAAAGAACAAATTGAAACGAAGCTCCTTATAGAAATAATTAACTGTATTTGAATGAAGCTTAAATAAATATTAAAAAAATATTTTCTGATTACAGAGAGTATTTAATAAATTGTTGGTGTTTGTGACCTAACGCGACAGGTCGTGGATTCGTTCCCATTCAAGAAAATAAAATATTGGCATGGCGTTAAGTTCCACCACTCAACAAGCCAGATTTTATTCTTATTAGATTGAACTTATTCTTTCCAAATCTTGTATGTTAGGTAAGCCTCATAGATTAAATATATACCAGGACAACTGATAAGGCATAAGCTAACAAAGCTCGTAAAATCTAATAGCACCTTACATGAGGCATTTAATTTGTTTTTTAATTAGCGGATGGTGTCGATTCAAACGCCACTTAAGATATTAATGATAAACAAAATGTAAAGTCTCTATTATTACCCCATATATCTCATACGAGATAAAACTCTGGCGTTTAGTGGACATGTTGTTTCAAATATTTAATTATAAATCTTTAGCTAGTTTATAACTTACGAGTATTGACATTGTCTAGAATTTTTTCGTTAAGTTACAATATAAATACTGAAAAACCCAATTATGATAATGTTTTTTTTTTTCAAAATAACTTCAATTAATTATTTGCAAGAGTATAATTCATATTTTTGAAATTGTTATAATTGTGATTCGAAATAAATTAGGGCTTATATTCACATTTGAAGTTTCTAAAAAACCGTATTATAGCTAATATTAAATCATTAGTTTACCAATAATCTTCTTGTAATAAGGTATATTAAGCTTCAACCTTCTTTAAATTTATAATTCCACCAATAACACCATACACAAATATTGAATTTGCTTAAACCTAATTAAAATTACAAGTTTCACTCGATCACCTATAATCTGTATAACAAAATAAGCTATACCGTTACGCCTAAGATCAAATTTTCGATTAGTTAAAAGAAGAAGCTACTCTCCATATCATTTGATTCCAGATACGTAATTTGAGCATATTTATTATAAAAATACGCAATTAAGAAACCAATAACGCTGAATATTCTTAATCAAATGTCAGATTTGGTCACTTTTAACTTTAATGATAGAGTTCCTCGGCTTAAGCTTATATGATTAATATCATCAGAGAGGAATAAAATTTAAATTCTAAGAAAAGTGTGGGTAATGTGTTGTGCGTGTGTGTATGGCACTACTGATGCTGCGCGCACGGAAGCGCTATCACCCGCCCATCACCTCGTGATTTATGAGAAGCCTTGTCAAAAACCCATCTTGACTTAGAAATTGTAAATGAAATAAAAATATTAAGACATAAAAATAATAAAAATATTACAAATATAAGATTTTGTTTTTCATTTACACTGATTTTGTACATATGAAACGTACATTATTCATTTATGATTAAAACGTACAGAACCCTCTTCGAACGAATTCAACTCGCACTTATCATAAATTTTATAATTACTCAAACATTATCAATCCCATATGACTATCATGGCATCGAAAATTTTAAAAATATGAATGCTTAAATTAGAATGCACTCAATAATACTACGATAACAATACTTAAAGAACAACCCAAAATATTATTACGGGAGTCTATAGAAATAATATCAAATTGAATACGTAGTCAATGAGCGGCATGTGAGACGTCGGAATCTGATGCACCATTATACCGAATGACGGCGCGCGTGCCTGCGGATACCCAACCACCTGCATAACCTGGCCCCGCGAGGCCCCCTAAAACTAAGTATCTATGAAGAATTCAAGACACCATGAGAGGTCATATTTAAATGGAGACATTACAGCCGCCGTCGCCTTTAAATAGGAAACGACACGTTTATCCAATTAGAAATTCACCATATCTTTGTGATAGTTGAAGAGGAAATTTGAGCAATCAAGTTGCAGAGCGCCTCAGCGTTCCTATCACAGTTTATTCAATTGAGTTAGTAATGAAACGAGCTATAAAAGTATGAAACAATCCCGTCATGTTTGTTTTTGAATTGTTCATAGTTATTTTAAGATTTTTTTACATTTATCTATCTTTACATATAAACATGTAATAAATATATTAAATATAATTAATTTGAAATTTTTGCCTATATAAATTTTAGATGGTTTTAAACTTAAACGAAGAGTTTTTGCCAAATTGAAATTAATCCTACAAATAATATAAGGTATAATTTAATAAACTATCATCCTTGATATATAATCACAAAAATCATAAATAGCAGCATATTAAAAATTATTCAGTGTGTAGGGCAGTATAGTTGTAATTGAATTGAAAAAAATAGTATGACAGAATTTAGTATATATATCTGCATTCCTGGAATATTTATTTCTGTAATCACTAACATATATTTACACTCTAAGAAAAAAAAAAATGTGCGCATGCACATATGTATAACATATGTATAGTTGGTATCGTATGTCGGCAAGTGTCGTCGTGTGCCGCGCGCGTGGCGATTGACGCCACGAAGCGGAGTTGGCCGACCTCACTGCCACTCTGACCTCATTCGTAAATCATTTAATCTTATTTCAGAAGAGCGGGAGCCCACCGCAAGCTATAAAACTAATACAACTGAAGATATGTTATCCACGGACAGCCTCGTCGATGAACATGTTTGTGTGATTTAGGAATATTGTTTCTAATAAATAATTTTATCTTAATTGATTTTAATGTTATAAATCACTACATATAGATAGGATTTTGCTTCGCCTTACCGCGCACCTAAGAATACAGTTAATGAGATGTGTATATTCTATTGTTGATATATTATTATTCGTGAAAATGGGTCAAAAAAGGAACAAAAATAGTCATACTAACGTCAGAAAATCTAGTAGTTCTATATTATTATTGGTAAGGAAAAACATTGCTAAAATGGTCCCTTACTAAACATTCTATACTTTATGTTTTACGTATTAAATAAATAAACTCTCCGCCAGAACCGAGAAGCCACAGTCAATAGCGAGCAAGCAGCTTATCTAACCGACTCCGACACGCTTTAACCGGCGCATACCTTAACAACACGCTACATCATGCTACAAGCACTCCAAATTAATATATCCTGGCTCGCGCCGTGATTCCTAATATTATATATAGACGTGACACGCGCTCGTTTGTATCAATTGGCCCCGTCTACCGCGC
Organism: Heliconius numata; assembly: GCA_016802625.1. Classification (NCBI taxonomy): domain Eukaryota; kingdom Metazoa; phylum Arthropoda; class Insecta; order Lepidoptera; family Nymphalidae; genus Heliconius; species Heliconius numata. The sequence continues at coordinate 1,012,308 of JAEBDU010000004.1, forward strand.
TGATATACGGCCGACGCTACTTTAGAACAATGACGGCACAAATTGCACGATTACCTTCTTTAAGCACCGCCCCGAGACTGCAACGGTATCTGCCACTCCGCCACGCCGGACGTACAAATTTATAAGGCGGAAATATATCATAACTCATATATTATGCAAATTCTAGAACTCCATTATATTCAACATCTGGGTCAAACTTTTCTTTCTCTTTTGTCACATTAAAAACTAAATTTTCCTTCTCATTTCAATGCAAACGTAATAAATTATATTTTATTAGATTTTTTGATAGAAATCATGAATGTATTTTTATGGATCCCAGAGAAATATCTTACAATGTAACTGTGTCTAAATTCTACTTCGGTCGTGTCGTAAACACTAGAGTCGCTATGTCCATGTATTCAGTAATCTTGTCATACAAGCTTACAATATTGTATTATTTGTAAAACAACGTGGTAACTATAACACCGGTCTTATATTACATTGCTTAGTGACAAAGTTAATACAATATCAATTTTCTCCTAAATAATACTATATAATTTACATTTTAAGAGTCTATAGTAAAAGGAGATACTCTATATTAATTAGACTAATGAAATTTGATATTTAAATAAGAAAATAAATCTCATATCCTCAAAAAACGATAGCAACAGCTATTGGTTTATCAATTCCATATGATGTATTACCGCCAGGTCGAATAACACAAGTCAGTCTAATGAAATAAATAGATCCTATGAAAGCCTTTTAATTTCCCATTTGGTGCAGACCGATATCGCTGACTGTTATTAATATAGCGGGCGGCGGTCGCCGATGGCGGGGCTGGCGGGTGGCGGCGCTCCCGACAGCCTCGATTACGTCGACCTTACGGAGGTATCTCCGGCTCTCCAGGACTTATCTCCCGCTATTAATTACGCTAGATATGCACTGGACACGTTTTAATGCAACCGCTTCATTTGTTGCTGCACTAAAAGTGCCATATCGCGGACGTTACAGCAGAGATAACTTTGTACTGATGACAGCCGGTCCGTCACTAGCGCCCAAGTAGATGACTGATAGCTTTCCGGTAAAACGTGCTCTATACATTTACACCGATACTTATCTAAAGCTAATTCAGTCACTTGTATTTTGCAAGTGTTTTTGCTAAGATAGCGAGCTGGTCACAGTAATACAATTTTCTGTTCCTAAAAGAAAATGAATTCAGTCCTAGTAATGCCTCAGGCAACTTTAGCAAGTGGCTAATAACACCCTACTAAGAATATTGCCCGCTATTACAAATCAAACAGAACAAGTATTGCGTTCCATTCAAATTTATATGACTTCGTTTATTCTAATACTGATTTTATCTAACTTGTATTTTTAATGCAGCCTCTTTATATTTAACTTCAAGTAATTTAGAATTAAAATAGACTGATTAATTCTTTGATTATAGAAGGGAAGTAATTGAAAATTAATTATGAAAATTTCGTAAGAATAATATTTATATAATTTGTATTTCTATAATTTGAACAATATTTATAAAAATATTATCTATATAACACACAAATTAAGTGGCTTTACAATAATAAATGTAAATATTTGCATATTTCACTGAAAGGTTCAGATGGCAAATACATTGGACTGTCAAACGCCATGACACATTGATCGGAAGCACGCAAAATAGAGGTATAATCCAGACTTTCGGCCAATAAGTCTACGTTAATTTACTTGCGTAGACTAGGCTATAGAACTTTAGTTGAGAAAAAGCAGAAAAGTATACATTGCATATGAATAAATATAAATTCCATATACTTACATACGTTAAGTCTTATTATATTTTCGTAATTAAAATTTTATTTTAAGTTCATTGATAATTCTTACTAAATAACTTAGTATAAGAGCTTTCCACCTGAAAGTTTCGTCACTTTACATCAATGTCAGCGGAGCGTTATATCTGGTGCCATAATTCACGGTGCTCTGGAGTAAACATGTCCGCTAAAATATTTATTTCGGTACGATGTCCTCTATCACTTATCAACTGTGAGGTTATTTGATTTCTTTATTATATTTTATATTACATTAACATTGAAATACAATAATATATTTGTATTTTATAAATATATACATATATATTTAAAATCTATGTATTTATCTTGTGGCAACATTTTTGAATGTTGATTTAATTCATCTTAATATGTTTTTATGTATATTTTGATATTTACTTTAGATAGATACAAAATGAGCAACATAAATACTGTATTTAAAATGTTAACTATTTATTAATATAAAACCACAACGTATGCAGCTATAACTTACCATTTATATTCAAAATTTAGAAATATCTCATTAACAGAATGCATTTTTTAAAGATGATATCAGAGGACATTATGTCCATGATGAGCAGTCAGCAGCATCCTTATCTAGTGACAGGGTTGTAATCAGAGAAGAACACCTTTAGGGTTGCCAGTGCAAGACTTAAATAAGTGTATATACCATAAATATTACTTTTATCATCTCCAGGTATCCAGATATATTATTTTCTTTATAATGATTCAAATCTAGTCTCTCTTGATAGCCGTAGACTTTTTTGAAACTCATTTGACAGCCCTGAACACCAGAACTTCTGTTGCTATAACTCAACTCGATAACACGCCTGGCGTCCCGCGGAACTGTTAACAACAAATAACATAGATAACGAAACGGCCACCTAAACGACCATATCTGACATTCGATAATATTTAATAATTATTTACCAGTATTTATCAGATAGAACAGTACGCGTGCGGTGGCTGGTGACAACATTTTGTCGTACGCCAGGCGAGACAAGTCAAGTTTTAAAAAATATTATCCTACAAAAGTTGTTAGCGTTATTTATAAGCAAAGATAAAGGAATAGACAACTGATGTTATTAACACTAGATTTAAAGTGCTTGAGGATCCTCGGTCCGACAGTACTCGCGATTATCGTGAGTTCAGTATTCGACAAACGACGACCTCAGTGAATGAATGTTTACAATAAAAAATGTGTTTGTTCAATATGCAATGACAAAAATATTGTGATATCGAATAAATCTCTCCCTTTTTTTAATTCCCTTGTTGTTATAAGATAACTCTATATATATAAAATCGAAAGGTCACTCACTCATCACGAAATCTCAGTAACTACAAGTGCTAGGAATCTCAAGTTTTGCATAGGAGTTACTTATAGGACGTAGGTGCTCGCTAAGACGGGAATTTGCAATATTCGACTTCTAAGGGGTTGTTTTTGGGGTCGAAAGTTTGTATGAAACTTCGTTACTAAAAATGCTAGGAGCCTCAAAGTTTGCATAGACGTCACTAGGACGTAGTCATGGAGACAGAAATTAATAATAACATAGTTCACGCGGGTGAAACCGCGAGCGGGCCGCTAGTAGTGCATATATGTACCTCTTAGTTGTATAGATCGTCGCCTTTTAATTTAACAAACGAAAGTCATTGAATTGAAAGTTTAAGTTTTTGTAACTTTAATTGTAAGCGTATAGTTTCCTTCTATCAATTTAATTTCTTATATAGAAACAAGTCATAGCTTTTATTATTAGACCTAAAACTATTACTAAAATCCTCTGATAGTCACCTCTGAGCTCGCATCCACTTATTGTCATAAATAACTTTGTCAATCTGCTAACTTAATAGCATAATTTATCCGTCTCAGGACAACATAACGAGCAATGCCGATAATAAACCAGAAAAGCCATGAGGTGATAATAGCTGTCCGTAAATAATGATTCCTGATTGCCGGTCCACTCCTCGAGACAGGTCGCAGTCCGCTAAAACATAGTACCGTTGGTGCGTCTTTGTGAAAATTTTAGCTTGTAAGTTAAGATAATGGGACACTTCCTGTATTTTGTTCGGGAACTGCGATCTGACCTCGAGAGTCGCTCATGTCTTTGATACAGTAGAATGCAATGGGAGTCTAATTAACGCCAATACTTAAAGCTAACCGACTCCGGGGATGTCCCGATTAGAGCGGCTAGCCCGTTAAGGAGAAACAATCACATCTCCTACAAGGAATGCTCGAGATACACTACTTCCTTGTCTTATTATTTAGCGTTGTACAGATATATTTGACATAATATAATTTATTCTTACAGTTATCTATCTCTATTATATTATTTTATTTTAGATTTACCAAACTATGTAAATGTTAAAGGTCACTCTTATATTAGTTGAAACGGTCGTCCGAAAAGCGACGTGCCAGTATGGTAAAGGTAAGCGCGAACTAAGTGCACGGGTGCGGTGTCGATACGTTTCCCGATAGCGGGTGCACCATTTATTCACGGCGCAATAAATTCAAATTACCGGATTAACAATACTCTGGATAGCATCTCGCGACGATATTGACGACGCGAGCTGCAAATGCCTTTATAAATAAGCTCAGTTAACTCTAATACAGTAAGTACGTCTACTATTTTGTATATATTATATACAATGTAAAGGAAGAGTTACCTTTTATAAATCTTGAATTTTATGTTTCTCTTGGGCTTATAGGTATATTCAGTAAGATTAGACCAAATACCAAGACAACAATAGTTATAAACAAACAGAAGCTCCTTTTATTAGTATTAACGTTAGTATGATTTAAAAAAACTACGTTTCCATAAAAAATATATTCTAATATTATTAAATGACTATCAATAAAAGTCGCCCCGCATAAAGTATAGGTGTAAAGGCTCATGAGCCTTGTATCGGGCGAGGTTGACGCGATATAGCGCAATGAAATCCTACACCACGACGAATCGAATGCTGTCCTGTCGAGTTTGAAATTTCTGCAATATTTCGCCCTTTTCACGCAGATATCCTCGGCCCATGTCTAACCCGCCGGACGTGAAACACAATATCTCCGACTATACTCCATAATTTATACGCACCACACCAGCTCCGATGCGCTTTATGTATTAGTCAAGGTGTAATCTTAGATCGTTGTCTATCATATGGGTGGAATTACTCCAAAAATATAGCTTCTTGTAGTCAGTTTGTAGGGAACTAGTCGCGTAATAGGTAATTGCCGCGGCGTCACATTCCTGGCCAGCGCGGCGTTGCGCCCGTTTACCTAAATAGATTCAAATGAATGCGTGCGATTAGAGGAGGCAATCGGGCCCGGACGGAGACGGGTCCGATTGCCTCAATCGGGCACGGGCGCGGACGGGGACGCCGGAACTGGTTTGATGTGTTACTACGTTTAATTGGGGCTAGCGGGCGACAGGCTCGTTGCATACGATCACTATCAACACGATATGTAATAAAACGTAATTAATATTTTGAAATGATAATAAAATATAAGTGTTTTTCATATGATGAAATAAGGGACAATTATGGTTTATGAGATATGAGAAATGATTATGATGGAGATAAGTAGGTGAAGTAGGTAGAGTAGGAAAGAAATATACTGAGATAAAAAAATATAATTTAAACTTACACTCAACTAAAAATAATTTTAAGTTTATATTATTAACATAGGAACTTCTGAAATACTTTACGTGATATTAGTAATTCTTATAGTACCTACATGAAAATACAAATACAAACAAACCGGAGAAAGCGGAAGACGGAAATTTTAATCTATATTTATTATGTTTCCAGAACCATAACTGCTTTGTTCATAGTGTAAATAATATAAGCAAATAATAAGTGTAAATAAAATTGACACAACTACCTCAAAGTATACAAATCATTAATTTTGATCTTAGTGTAGTCATTTCAATTTAATTTTGACTTTCCGATTTTTTATTTCCGTTTTGCCTTCCTGTAAGAAAACACACTCTAAAAATGGTTGAATATAGAAATTGAGGATTGTTCGCGCTTACTTCTTTTTTCTGACGTTCCAAAAAGGATAAGATGCGTTAAAATAAAACATGGATTGATTTTAATAGAGTGATTAGATTTAATTTCTGTATTTGATGTATTTCCAATTTACGTGTAAGTTATAAATAGTAAAGTAAGTACCTACTCCATAAATAATAATCTAATTAGAATTTTGACGATGAATATTAAAATTTCTAGTGTAGATATAATTGGATTCAATACCTTGATAATAGAATTTATTTTTATTTAGACAAATTTATAAATAGTTTTCATTGAAAAATATGAATGAGATAGGATGGTAATATAGTAGGTAATTAGGGATGTTTTTCAAGCGTCGTCGGGGAAAATTAATTGGCGCCATTACCTGTTAAATAATAACAATGTTGTTGAATGATAATGTGGGTCATCACAGACAATGGGAAACCTCTATGATTTAACAATTTCTGTTTAAATTTCTTTTACAAAATTGTATATTTATAAAATTATGACAATACCTCACTAAACACAAACGAAAGAAAACTATACAAAACCAAATTCCTCCCACTTGTGCTACGACAGTGTCACTTGTTACATTTCGATTATAAGTAGTTTGGCATGACATAATTATTAGACATTATACATTATACAGCGAAAATATATTATACATATAAATAAACTTAGTCGGTTATATCTACAATGTCTAGAGACTATGTATTACTGAGATCTATAACATTAAGTTGAATTACGATACAACCTCAGTCTAGGACCGATAGCCTGAGCGTCTCTTGCATTATTTATTGGCATATAATGGCTTCTAATGGGGGCTATTCAATCCGCCACCTGGACATCCTTTATGTTCAACAGGTTCGCGAGAGGGCGTGACTCTCCTTTTGATGCATGTGGATATTAATAAGTCACAACATTGCACGACTTCGATATATGGCTGATTTAATTAATATCATCAATATGAGGCTCGTCGTGGCCCAAGTGTGTGACTATTACCGACGGTTGTGGGTTCGAGCCCCTCACTAGGAAGCGAAATATTTATTTAAATGTATATTTTCTTTTCTTCGCTGTAATGTCGAGGCAAAGCGCAGCGTTGAGTTCCGCCACTCTACATAAAATGCCCCCAGAATTCGGCGGAAAACGGGGAACGGAGTGTCTTAACATAATTCCCTCTATTTACTCTGCTGTATGCGGGATACATCGTGCAGTTGATTTATTTAATTATTTCCAAGACAACCTCATGGATAACCAAATCGTAATTGCTCGTTATGCCTCGATACTCGATTGTTATTCGATAATAAAAATAAACCTTATGCAAATATTGAAACGTCTCTAAAGAATCAATTTATGCGCTTATTATTTTCATACAAATGAACCTCCGCGACACGACGCCATATAACGATATTGAAATATTATATCACCGTAAGCTTTATTCTCTCTCGATTCAAGCTCGATGATGATATCTACAAAAGCGAACAACAAATAAGTACACATTCAAATTTATTTAGACCTTTCGTCGATAGGACGTAGTACTCTGATTCTTTTATTTGTACGACACGACGGACGCAAGTGCAATTTATTGATACTGTGTACGATAGGCAGTAGGGCGTCCCACGCGGAGACACCAGGCACAACGACTCCGTCGCTTACAAGTATTGGGTGCTACGGAAGGAATAGTGACTCGGCCCTATGCTAAATACACTCCATAAATAGTGGAGGTTATGGTGTCGTAAAAACAAAGTCAAGCTGCGCGGATAGCATCGCTGGCTATAAAGAACCAATGTCATCGTGCCCCGCACCAACGCACTCTTTGACTCCATTTCGCTCATTGTCACTGTCACTATGAAATATTCTATAATAGTTATACTTATAATCTATGATAGATGGGATTCTTTAATATATGTTTATAAATAAATACTGACATTATTATTGATTTGGTATGCATGAAAATCTACTCTAGACAAAATTTAATAGTAGGATTGGCTCATGTGATAAAAAATACTTAAAATATCAATAATTCGTTCTTCAAAGACAAGGCCTTTAAATAAAATATTTATAACTATTTGGTGTTAAGGGACTCGTAATCATATGTAATACGATACAGTAAATTCATAACAGTGTTTAACCATTTCATTAATGCCTCATAATAAAAATTGTATAAATTATGTTGAATCTTGCTTAATAACACTGGAAATCGATATTAAAAGTAAGAAGAGGTTAGAGCAGGCGTTGAAGATGGCGATTAGAATGTATATTAAGAGTATCGCCTACTGCGTGGCGACACATACGAATACAACTTAAAATATCATTTACATTTGAGTAACTATAACCATTTGAACATGCTGAGTTGAGAAAGCTGATACATACAAAATCTATGTCATGATTTCTTTATGCAGCTAGCACTTATTTTGAAGTGCATTAGTGGTGGTAATGGAAATTGTAGCATAAAAACACATTTAATATTTAAATTATATTAATGAAATTTATACCGTAGGTACTGGTTACCGCCCGCATCTTTGTTTGTGTGGACTTTATGATCCTTACTATAGCTATGCTTGCATTTACCAGCCGTTGTCATTGAAACTTGCAACGAGTAAGCAAATAGAACTTAGTATAAAGATAATTCGTATTCCGTTTTACACCCAATCTCAAGATATTGGTAGTTTTGAGTTGCAACTTGCAACTAGTGACCGATGCAATGTTTTATTTCGGTTTCGGCGAGTTTTGGCCAATAAATCTAGTTTCGGTCATAATTTCGATTTCAGTCAAAAATCAACAACATCAACTTTTATCAGTAGTCCTTCCCGTTGACCTATAATCTTAATATTGTTACGGAACCCTCGGTGGACGAATTCGACTCACACTTAATCAGTTTTTGTCAGTATGGTGGCCATAGCAAACAGGAACGAAAATATTTAGTATAATATAAGAAGCTCTTTAAGAAAAATTGAAATAATTTTACAATATTTAACAAAATGAACCTATACCTACCTGTACTAACTGATCTATAAAAAAAAAATTAAAAAATATTACTTAGCTATTATAAAATTAAGCATTTTATAGACATCCCATGCTATAGTTATTCACAGCACTAGAGTGAAACAACTATATAAATATTATTGGTGTTCCATCAAACAAAATTAATAACAACGAAAGCTACACGCTTTCTCTCCGAAGCTATAATTTTCACATGCCCACTAAGGAGAGATCATCGAAATTCGCGTGCAAGGCTATGAATTTGTAAGAGCTAGTGCTTCAGTACAATTACAATGTACCCGCGGGCGTAGTGAGCTCGTTACGCGATCCACTCTTACCACCTCCTGGCTCTTGACCTCCGGTACGGCGTCCACCAAACATCTTATACGTATGCAAATGTAACCAACTAAAATATGATTTTTTATCATAAATTCTATGTTGTTAAAAATAATATTTTTTTACATACATTTCTTAAGTTTTTTATATCTAAAGTGAGTGACCAATTACTGTAGTTACACAACGACTCCAATTTGAAGCTAATTGAAAAAGGAAAAGCGGAACTCAGACACAAATTACCGACACTATATCAAGTGTTAAATGGCACTTATCGACACCAAAACGGCGAGAGGCTGACGGAGAAAAATACACAATTTGAATCAATAAATCAACGTCATATCGAACTCGCGCTCGCGGTAGTCTGGAGCTTTTACTCTTTATTTATAGTGCCGCGACTGATTTTATGGGTTGCTAGTTTTTAATTGTGTTTCGGATGTTGGTATTTCGATTTGATTGATTGTAAATTATGAAATGTAAATAAAAAATCCCTTACAGTGCTTTCAATATATATTTTTTTCAGTTTCAGACTAGGTTCCCTCTGCCTACTCTTCTATGCATATGCGAGATACGGAACGATGAAGCTTTCTTGTTTTTCTTAAGTAAACCTATACTTACATATTTTAATCTTACAGCTATATGTATATGAACTTGATACCTATTTATTTAATGCTATAGTCACAGAAGAACGCCACATAGATTTCAACAGTACCTATCCATTTACATTCAGTATGCATGCTCTAATACGGACCGCAGTCCTTCGGCAGGCGAACAATTTATCTTTGTCGGGAATCGAACCCCGGCCTCGCGAACAATTGTAACAACATTTCCTGTTGCCTTGCATGACGCCAAATTGCTCCTACGAACAGCAGTGAATGCAGATTGCTCTATTATTGTTTTATTGTAAGCGAACACCGCGTATCTACATGTCTATAAAAGAGATTTGCGCGGTGGATTGTATTAGTGATTGTAATTGAGTATGTAAATAGTTATTTTTAGATATTGCGTTTTATTTATAAAATGTATGATTGAGTCTTATTTTAAAATACATGCTGTATTTTGAAATAAGTCTTATTGACTTATTGATACATTTTATAAATATCAACACTTTTTCGTTTAATTTGGTAGACGTTGTCGTAAAGTTACTAAGTGCTTTTGAAATATTTAGAATGAATAAATTATTTTTTACACTTAAAAGCGATTAGGGGAATATATTTAGGGGGATCGCAAAATCCACATAAACTTTACATTGGTATATCTATGACCAATTACATGACTTACATATGTAAATGCATATATTTTCCTGATAAATATAAAAAATATCAGTATTTGTTATACAATATAAAATCTATATTTAAATAAAACAAAGCTTACGAAATCAAAAATTCTGACGGCCATCATCATCATCTCACAGCTGTTAGATACGAATATGATTGATTTCCATCAATAATTTTAATAAATTATTTATTTTGAATCAGAGAACATTACCATTTACTGAGGCTGACAAGTTTCCATTATTTAAATAAATTTAGTAATTCATAACTAAATCCGTTTGGAACATTAACATTGTACATAGGTAAGTTTATTATTCACCGTGCATGTATACTGTCATAGTAATTGATAGCAGCTCGACTGGCATTGTGGAGAATAATCGAACCCGCCTAGTTGTTAATTACCCGCAAGCACAAATTAAATGGCCGCGTTATCCTTGCCATAATATTATGTCTGTTTAATAGGGTACACCTGTGTTTAAATACTTTTAAGTAATATATTACGTTTGGAGAAATATTTCAAGCGTTTATTGTAATTATGTTGTTTTCTTAAAATGATAAAAAATAGGGTGATGTAATATTCTTTATATACTATGTATGTATTCAGGTAATATTTATACAATTCATAAACATAAAAACAGCAGCAGTAGGCAAAGGAAATTTGGAAACATAGTGTGAAGACTCTACTCCTATTATAGGACTTCTGGTCCCCATTTTCAGCGAAATCTTTAAGTATGAGTAGCGAAACTCAACGTCACGTTTTGCCTTATTACCAGAGCAAGAAAATAAAAATGTTATCGATATGTCATTTCCTCGAACCTACAACCTGTTGCGTTTATAGTTGTACGCTTGCGCCCCCGCGCTACGACTTGCTATGTATAAATATTTATTCCAAAAAAAATAGCCCCAATAAATGAAACTAACGTAGGTATATTAAAAGTAGAACCTACCAATTACAAGCATCCATTTCTTTTTATACCTCTAGGTATATAAAGACGTGACTAATTCGGCAAGTTGAAATTGATTTTCCTTACCTAATAAGGTCGGGCTGGTCTGTTTCAGTTTGCCTATATAAGTACATGCAGATAGCAAATGTTTTTTTCGTTTAAAAGTCAAACAAGAGATCGGTAGTTAATCGAGCGGTGACGTAGCCTCACGGCATTGCCTTATATGTCAGTCTTCCTATTCGCCCCCGCAGCGTCCTAAGTCGCGGATCTGTTACAAATCTTTTGCATCTGTAAAATTATTATTTATTTCATTAAAAAGAGTTTCTATATATTGTAATGTTATTTTTTATTTCTTGTAAGTAATATTTGTTATATTCATAAAAGAAAACTAACTAGATTATTCTCATATTAGAATAAAATATGGATAGGCAGTTGTTACTGCAACCTTCGTAAAATTAATTTATGAAATAAAATAATTCAAGTGTAGCCTTTGCAACACTATATGGTAAAAATCAACACAAAATTAGAATAATAAGGAAGTAATATTACTTTGATAACACCCAAAATCTAAATAACTATAAAAACTCAAAGAATAACAAACTTTTAAATATAAATATAATATCAAAACACTCGAATTAATATAACGCACCATCACCAGAGTAAAATACATATAATATCTGCTACAACTTGACTTGACTTGACTTGACGAACACAAATAAAAATTATAAATAGACTAATTTTACATTTAATCAAATTGAATCTCAATATGTTTTTATCAACATTTATTATCTAAATAGGATATTATGAAACGAGAGACGTCATTGTTAGTGACAGAAAGCTGACGAAAGTGTGAGAACGAATGCGTCAGCCGCCCCCAAACGTATGTAATGCCGCTGACATCCATGTCGTGTGTAGGCTGAAAATAAATCTGCTAAAACAAATAATTCTATACAAGTATAGAATTATTCGTCATAATTGGTTTTTTTACGAAAGGCACTCAAAACACATTGTTCAATTTGCTAATATTAGTTATTAGCTTTTTTCTCATTATTTTATTAGAGAATTGAGGCCAGTTGAGGTTCCCACCCGAGGAGTTCCCACCCGAGGAAACGAAATATTTAATATTTTCATTTCTTAGCTCTAATGTTTAGGCAAAACGCGGCGTTTACTTCCACCACTCAACACGCAATGCCTCCAGAATGAGACGAAAAATGTAAAGCGGAGCGTGTTACCACTAGGCTTCCTCTGCCTATATCTCTTGCTACATGCGGGATACAAGATGTAGCTGAAAAAAATATATGCTAAAATACCTCTATTTCGAAATAAATCAGCTTTCACCAACATGTGCGTCGTTACGAAGGTATTTCGGCCTTAGCTTTAATTTACGTGTCTACTCATTACTTGAAACGTGTGAACTCGTTATATAAGATACTGGAACTTGTAAGCTTCAAATAGATACAAATGACAAACAAATATTGCTCTCCTAACAATTTACTCTGCTTATTACGCACGAACCGTTCTTGACGTTCTTGTATAGTTAGTAAAAATTTCGTGTAAAGTTCAATGTGTAAAAAGTATAATGATTCCTGTACCTATTAGAATAATTTATGTTTGAAATTGAAATATCTAAAATTATAATCTTTGTCTTTTCACTTGTTTAAAAAAAATCCTTATCTGTAGAGCGGTACTGTGCCTTCCCTAGAATTTGAAGGTCGGCCTGAGTTTGAGGTTTGAGTGGAGGTTGGGCGCCGGAGCCCGGCATAACCTAATGCGAAGCACAGTGGGATAAAGCCACTTCTTAACGCTGGTTTTAAGTGCTGGGGGTGGCAGCAATCAAGTCGATTCTGCCCATGCGTGTTGCCATTGCTGGCGAAGTGACTCTCCTACACATACTTTAGTCGCCTCTTACGACATCATCAGTACCAGGGTGATCCACAAGGACCAAGGAAGGACACGGACCAAACTGGACTGGACTGGGTTTAATTATATCTAATGATAAAACAGTAATCCATACCTATATTATAAATTCGAAAGTAACTCTGTCTGTCTGTCTGTCTGTCTGTCTGTCACTTACGCAATCAGGGCCAAACCGCTAATTTAATTCTGATAAAATACTCATACAGAGATACTTGAGTGTCCCGGGATGAACATAGGATACTTTTTTTTTCTCATATTTGTAATATTTTCGATATATAACAATATATTAAAATAATTAATTTGACAAGCAATTTATTCCGCCATGTTAATAACAATCGTCGCTACGCGTTGCTAAGCAACGGCTTGCAAAGTTTGTTGTTTTAAGAAAACGTCACTCAAAGTGAGTTTGCTTAATGCATACATGGCGCGCGCCGATATAGATTTGTATACATTAACAAAAATTAGATGATTTCTATAATTTGATATTCATCCTTATGAAAATAAATATAATAGTCACTTTTAGCATTTCATCTAGATGGAAATTATAGTTTACTGTATAACATTCTAATAAATAAGATGTCACTGATTCCAAATGACCTAGCGTACGAGTGGTATAGTATGACCGACGCGAACGGGCAGATGACTTTGATGATTTTGTAAATTTTTATATATTTTCGAATTACTATTATTTTTTATGCAATTATTTGCTGCTTATAATTAATTTATCTCAGTTCGGTTATCTATACCGATGTTATACACTTAAAATATCGTAATTTTAATCATTTGGGATTTTATTTAATATTGTTCGCAAAAATTAATAATTATTTAATATAGAAAAATGTTTAGTACGCGCGCACGGCAAATTTTAGGTACTTTTTCTAATATTAAGAATTTCCTTTAGTTACTTTTACTTCTTTTGTTTGTTCATTTCGGTTACTCAGATATTTTTTCTAATAATAAATCTCCACTTATTATTATTTTTTAACTTATTTTAATTATTTAGGCTTATATTTTCGCGGGCGTAGCCGCGTCCGGGCCCACTAGTTAGGTATATAAAATAATTAATTTACTTTTCCCGATAAAGCTATAAGTGGCACATTTTCCCTTAACCTTTCGTTGTACATAATCTATCGTAGGCGCCGGACAAGCGTAGGCATATTTCACTCGCAATATACACAGGACTTTCGTAATTTGTTCTACTAATCTATAATAATATGTAGCTATATTTGTATCGTGTGTAAATAATATTACTGGATTATAATAAAGATTTAGAATTTACAGGAGATGCAGATTAAGAATTCACGTAAAATAAATTTCCGTATAAGTGGGCCTTCTAAAAAACATTTATTTTATAAATAATTTAAGAAAAGAAACATAAATATTAATTTATGTATTTAGCTGAATTTAGTAATCTTTTATAAAAACTAGTGAGTCGGTATTGTTTATACTATGTTCTAACATAATTAACATTTAGATACTAAAATAAGCGGGGTACGATTTAATTAGTCCAATTTATAAGCTACTTGCTAGATTTTGTCTGACAAGGGCAGAAAAAGCCTGTAATTTGTAGTGAACATTCAATGCAAATATTTTATTATAATATACTACAATAAAATACAATATTTATCAATATCATTGGGTGTGTATGTAGCTGTTCCCAAAAGAGCAATTCACGAGGCGCCCACTCGTGCTCTTTGACATTTGCGCTCTCGCGGATCAACAGCTGGTTGTCATGGCAACGCCTAAACAGTTCACAACCTTTGTGAAGGTCACTTATCCGTCTACTCCAAAGGAAGAAAAGGAAATTTACTTAACTTTTAAAACAAAATATACTACAAGGATTATTTCAAAAAGGATTTATTTATGTGGTCCTTAGTTAATCATAGAATAAATCATAATATTAGGAAGATCTTAATTTTTTTATAAGGTACTGTAAAGGTAGTTTTTTATTAATTATTAAATATCGTTAAAGCGTAATGTAGTATTGTTAAATATAATAAGCACTAATCTCATAATGTACATAGTCATAATCGTTACGTCGTTTCCAATATGACCAGAGCAATATTAATAGCCGAGTCAATGATTTATCAGAGCTACGTAACTCCGCGAGTATCTCATCCGGGCCGCTACGTCACGGGAGCGCGTGGCACGCGGCTAATTGTGGCATCGCCAAAACGGTCTCCGAGAGCCGGCGGCGGTGTCGGCGGTGTCGGCGGTGCCGGCGCGCGTAGCGTACGAAAGTGGAGCGTGAGTCAACGCGGAGAAAGCGGCGGCAGGAGAGGAGTCGCGTGACGCGTGCACGGCGAGCCTCCGCGGCCGGCCCCGCTAGCAGTCACTACTCCCTTCGCCGCCGCGACGCCGCGCCAGTTTCTCGCGCACGTGGGCGACGCCGGCTGCCGGTGCCGAGGGCGCACGCCGCCCGCCATTAACGCGGCCGTCGTGAATGAGCGCCGACCTCGGGCGGCCCGCTGCGTCCACTGACAGGGCTCCGCTCGCACGGGGGCGGCGCCGCACGCCCTCGCCGCCGCCAGCGCGCCTCAGTCGAGGATGCGGCGCTCGACGCGCGACGACACTCTCCGCGTGCGAAATCTGTGTTCATTTATCAGTAGACGCTCGTGACCCTTCAGTGATTACCGTGCCGCATATTTGTAGTTTCCTGTATACAAGCTATACGTAATGTTCTGTGATCGCGTCAATTCGTTAGATTCCTAGGACACTAAGTAAGTAAGTTAGTTTAGCGCCGTGGTGCGCGTGGTGCGCGTGGTGCACGTGGTGCGTGGTGCGTGGTGTGTGGTGTGTGGTGCGCGGTGCGGGGATGCGCTCGTGCGATGCTCTCTGTGCTCGCGATGCGACGGCCGGAGGACGAGGAGCTGGGCGGCCGCGGCGACGGCGACGAGTTCGTGGACATCTCGCACATGCAGCTACTGGTGGAGGCGGGCCCGAGCGGGCTGCACTACGGCGGGCCGCCGCCGCCGCTCGCGCAGCCCATGCCCTACACGCAGTCGCCCGCGCACGCCTCGGTGACGGCCACTTCCACGACCGCCTCCGTCGACGACTTGTTCGCGCTCTATTTTACGCCGACCACTCCCGGTGAGCATCTATGGGGAAAGCTAATCTAAACTAGATATCATACTTATATATATTTTACTTTTAAAACATATACATGTATACAATCTACAGTGTTATAGTATCTATAAACAATATGATGACATAAGTCTTTGAACATTAAGCTTATGATTAGAAATAGGAATTATTATAAGTCTACTGAGCTACCTATACGTAATATAATATATATTTATATTTCGTATAAATATGTATGTATATTACGAAATCGTATAAAGACGTGATGAAAAAAATTGCATTTACGTGCAAATATTTCCCTGCATTAATCTTATGTCCCAATCGTTATCCATTTACTGTACATTTTAAAAACATTGCTTGTCAGCACTGTGTTTAACGACTTCGCTACATATGAACACCGAACTCAAAACTTTCGAGTCTACATCGCTTTGGAATATTATATCAATTAACATATCTATACATTAAAAAATATAAAAATAATTATGAGGACACGATATGCCTTGCCCTTTTTTTTATACTTTTTCTGTATGAATGTATAAAAAACTTACAAATATATAAACTAACCAGTACATAATATAGAAATTACTATAAAAAAAATACTATCTGAGTCTATTCCCTTAAAATGCCAAAAACTTTTGGCAGAATATTTTGTTAATTTTTATAATCATAAACACACTAGTAATTAACTAATTTAAATCATTGTTATAACTAATGTATGATACAACAATGATTTAATGAATGGAGAATTTTATGTCAGCGGCACCAACGAAGCGAACGAGATTGTAAAATTTTGATCAGCATTCCGTTCATCGTTATCTGGACCGGACGGCGTTAATCGGCTGTGCCTGTGACAAAACACTATCAAGTTGCCCTGATATTAGAAAACATTGCAATTCTTATTTAAATTTAAGACATACAAAAGTGCCTGTCTGCAACCTATAAGAAAAAAATACCTAAATACTTTTTATGGATCTTTAAAAATCGTGTTCGTTTACAACAGTTTTTTGTATTTTTAACGTATTAAATCAGATTTTTGTCAAATGCCTAATTACCTTCTTACACAATACATTATGACTTCCTACCACCAATACCTTCATCTGGTTAGCGCCAGTACCAACACGACCAGTACAACTTATTTTTGCATTTGAATTCAACTCGCACTTGTCGTTCGTTACACTACAGTCGTATGCAACTTACTATACACATTGAGCATATGAAATATGTAGTTTTTAATATGATTACAATAGTATAAATTAACAATTAACTCAGCTTCACGCTGTATCCCGCACACAGCAGGATAGGCAGAGGGAACTTAGTGTTAAGACACTGCGTTCCCCCCTTTTCGCCGAATTCTGGAGGCATTGCCTGTTGAGTGGCGGAACGGTACGCCGTGCTTGGCCTCGACACCAGAGCGAAGAAATGGACATATAAATTTAAATATATATTTCATTTCCTCAAGTACTGAAGTGATCGAACCCATAACCAGTCGCATTTACAGTCACACTTTGTGCCCCTGCGCCGTGGCGCTGGCCTCTATATAGAGTACTATTTGACGACAATAATATGTCGTACTATAGTATGCCTGTAATGGTTTTTCTCAGATCTTTGGAAGGGAAATAGTACCACCAATGAAATTATGAAATGAGTTTACAAACGCGTATTTTGAACAGCAGCAGAACTAACGTCGCTCTGTGTCAAATTCTTGATCCCCACATTATGTGACACAATGCTGTATATACAGCAATACTGCCGTATATATAGCAATACTGTTATCATCATCATCATCATCATCAACAGCCATCTTTTGTCCACTGTTGGTCTTAGGCCTTCCCCAATTCTCGCCACCACACTCGATTCTCAGCTTTACTGTTATACAGCAGCAAAACTTAGATACCCACAAAAAAAGAGTAAATAATATAGAGTCCAGTAGAGTTGTGATATGATATGATAGTCCAGGTAGCTTGGACACGTTGATACATTTCTTTCCTAACGTCGGTTGAGCATTGAGAACACAGAATCGAATATACTGGAGGAAGGTCACATCAACAATAACAATATTATACCAATGAGATCTATAAAAATAAGCGAAATTGACGTGAGGTGTGCTATTCGTTATGCTAGTAATTGGAAATGTCCCGGGCTAGATGGGTTGCATAATTTCTGGCTGAAGTGGTTTCGCAGTTCACACTCCGTTTTCGCAACACAATTCCAGGATGCCCTTGACTCTGGATCGTTACCAACATTTTTGACAACAGGTGTAACATTCCTGTCATACAAATCCGGATGTACCACAGAGCCTAAAAACTATCGCCCAATAACATGCTTACCTACCATCTATAAGCTCCTTACATCTATTCTGAATAAAAAAATCACAGGACATATTGTTCGTAATAAAATTTTGGCACCGACTCAGAATGGGTGTAAGGCTGGTGGCCGTGGTACAAAGGAACTTCTTCTCATTGACACAACTATAAGCCAACAGGTAAGGCGGAACAGGAAAAATCTCACTACTGCTTGGATAGACTATAAGAGGCATATGATTCAGTGCCACATACTTGGCTCTTGAAGGTCTTGGAGTTATATAAGATTGATATTACTTTGAGATCATTTTTGGAGGCTTGTATGGGACAATGGGTCACTGTCCTTCGTCATCTAGGGGAGTGTGATATTCCTGCAACGTCTGAACCGATAAGGATAAAGAGGGGTATATTTCAGGGTGACAGTCTGAGTCCTTTATGGTTTTGCCTAGCTCTGAATCCTCTTAGCACTATGTTAGAGGATTCAGGTTTAGGCTTTCGTCTTCGCCGGGGGGGTAAGGTCATATCTCACTTGCTGTACATGGATGATCTGAAATTATTTGCGTCAAAACGTTCTGATCTTATGCGGCTACTAAAGGTAACTCAAACTTTTAGTAGTGATATAAGAATGAAATTTGGCGTCGATAAATGTGCTAGCATGCATGTAGTGCGGGGGAGTGTGATCAGATCTGATAATATTTGCATTTCAGATT
>JAEBDU010000004.1:1031740-1054365 GCA_016802625.1 Heliconius numata
GCCGCCTGAAAAAAGTGCTTGGCAGCCTTTTATCTGGTGGCAACAAGGTGCGTGCTTTCAACGGTTGGGTTATGCCGCTTTTAGCCTATACTTTTGGCATTGTAAGATGGACACAGACTGAGTTAGACTCCGTAGATCGCCAAATACGTAAATTGTTGACGACATACCGAATGCACCATCCGCGTTCGTCTGTAATGAGACTGTATATCCCGCGTAAGTGTGGAGGTCGTGGCTTTTTGAATGTCAAGAACCTCCATAACCACGAGGTATGCAGTCTTAGAGAATATTTTCTCAAGATTGACGTGGATATGCACAAGGATGTGGTAACAGTTGACAAAGGCCTTACTCCTCTTTCCTTGGGCAAAGAGAACTGGCGTCGGCCTGTAGTACTTACTACTTCTGATCGCATGGCTGTATGGAAGAGCAAGGAGCTGCATGGTAGATTCCATAGAGCCCTAGTGGGCCAGGACGTGGATACTGTTTCATCATTATCTTGGTTACAGTTCGGGGATCTTTTCGGAGAAACTGAAGGTTTTGTCTGTGCAATTATGGACGAAGTTATCAAGACACGGAACTACCAGAGACATATTATGAAAGATGGCACTATCGACATCTGCCGGGCGTGTCATCGACCTGGGGAGTCCCTTAGACATATTGTCTCTGGTTGTTCTCATCTTGCTAATGGCGAGTATTTGCATAGACACAATCAAGTAGCCAAGATAATACACCAGCAACTTGCTCTTCAATATGGCCTTGTAGAATTGGAGGTGCCTTACTACAGGTACAATCCCATGTCTGTTCTTGAAAATAGCTGTGCTTTGCTCTACTGGGATCGGTCTATTATTACTGACAGGTATATTGTTGCCAATAGACCTGATATAGTACTAGTAGACCGAGCGGCGCGCCGCGCAGTGATTGTTGACGTTACTATCCCACATGATGAAAATCTCGTGAAGGCCGAAAAAGAAAAACAATCTAAATATTTGGACCTAGCCCATGAGATTACCGCCATGTGGGATGTCAATGCGACTATCATTGTGCCGATAGTGGTTTCGGTTAACGGTTTAATAGCGAAAAGCCTCGACCAACACCTTAAGAGGCTATCGCTTAGCTGTTGGATCAAGAACCGGATACAGAAGGCAGTATTACTTGAGACGGCACGTATTGTGCGGAGGTTCCTCTCTCTGGAGCCCTAGCCACCGATGGCTTGGACCCTTGTCCCGCCCTCGGAAGAGTGGTTTTTTTATATTTTTAAATGTATCTTTTTTATAATAATTTATATTTAAAAATGTAAAATTGATTCACTAATTTAATAAAAGTATATTCAGTATGACAATAAGATTACATTAAGATTTATTATTAATTAGATTCTTATTAAATTATAATTTAATAAGATGCCTGAAAGTTAACCTGGTTCCTACAATATGACAAGTCGAAGCTTTTTTGTTATTGTATTAAAAATCTACGAGCGCAACAATAGTTTTAAATAAAAATGAGCGAAATTATTTAAGTAACGCACGCACGTAATTTGTGACAAAATGCTTTAAGATTAATTGTTCTGATATAGTGCTCGTAACCACTTCGCAAATTTGAAGAAATTTCAGAATATTTTTTGGCACAGACAGTATGATCTTAATGAAAAAGTTCTGTTAAAAACTTACAAATTTATAAAGTAAACAAGCAATTATTTGAATAACGGCTGTTTCAGAGTTTGGACGAAGGCACTTACTACGTGCATGTTCAACACATCGATGTAATCATTAAGTGACATATTTAATGATAACGATATAGACATAATATGTTTTTATATCATTTTCTTAGTTTAACAGCAATGACCTGTTTATTAAATAGATAAATATTTGTGAAAATTAATTTATAAAGCTACCGCCAGATGTCTTGTAAGATCCCCCTCAGGGGGGTGAAAATTCTAGATGTGCCTCAGTTTGGAACTCGGAACTCAACGAAAGTTTCTCTAAGATACCACATACTATATTAAAACTATCATTGCCTAAGAGTAGAGTTCTGGAAAAATACTAGTCCAATAAAAGCCCTGAAGTGTTTAATATAATTAAACACAATAAAATATTAATGATATATTAGGTAATCACACAGTATCTGAAAAATCCCCCACCACAAATAACTATAAAAAATAAATAAAATGCTATCTTTTCATCAACCAAAAAATAGATGATAATCTTCAAACGGCTGAACATATTTTTATGAATCAAAGTAAAGAACTCTAAAGATTAAATCACCTTTCGAAGAGACTTTCAAGACCACAAATGATACCTACTATTTTAATTTTAAAAGTAGTTTCATACTTTTTAGACAAGTGAAATTCCCGACTTCATTCCCAATTTCCTCCCTGGTTTGGTGAAAGTTTGTTAGGATGGATACAAAAACTTTATAAACTTTAGAAACTTTCACGCAAAAACTACTAAACAGATTTAGATGAACCTTCTCAGTAATATAGTTTAAGCATCAAAATAACACATAGACCACAATTTATTTAAAGATTATGTATAATTTGGCTATAATATAACTTTCATCGGGCGTTGTTTCAAGAATGGAACTCAGTGCCGGCGTCAGTATTTTCTAAGACACACAATGTGGGGGTCTTCAAAAACAGAGTGAATATGTATTCATTATTGTTATCACCGTGGACAGCATCATGCTTTTTACTAGGATTGATGGCTTGATGCGGTTAAACGCAAGCCTTTTTCAGTAGATATTAAAAAGAAGCTGAATGCCGCTTATTTTTTTTTTTTAATAATCCGTTTATTCTTGTTTATTAATTCATAAACGTTTATGCAAATTATGCAAATAAAATAAAAAGTGCAACCATTGTTTTCTAAATTCATATACAAATACAACATTTAAAGAATAGATATAATAGATTACATGGAATATTCTTTACAATTTAAAGAATATTCCATGAATTTAAACGAACGAACAACCTTACAACCAATAATAGATATCTTTCTAATATTTCGTTTATATTATTTTGTAGTGATAGTTCTATTCTAGACATCTTTATTATGTGTAGAGGGGCGGAGTCAATAAAAGCTACGTCTATGATTGGGCGTTGTAAGCAGGCATTATAACAGTGAAAATGTTTTTTTCAGATAACGTTCGTGCGAATAATTTTAGCTACCAATACCTAGCTTCAAATAAGATCTGTTGTTTTATTTTTATTTTTTCATTTTCACATTACGTGTATGTAAGATGTGTCGGCCACCTTGCAGTGAAGATAGTAAAGAATTTTCTTATATTTCGTTTCAATGCGTATAGTGGCAGAACCCATTACTATGTCTAAAAACACTTGAGAAATGTCTTTATTATAATATAATTATACCGAAGTGAAATTTAGAAAAAGAGTTCTTGTGTTACATATCTGCGCTTTGCGTAGTACATACGCAAAAATATATTGAATTCTTATCTTCTATACACAAATAGCTGCGAAGAGCTGAAGATCGAGCTCAGTGGCGTGCCATTGGAGAGGCCTTTGTCCAGCAGTGGACGAGGACAGGCTGATGATGATGATACACAAATTACATATTTTTATATAAATAAACAATGCTTTAGAACGGCGCACCCAAGCGTCACGCAAAAATGATCTGATAAAAACATCACGTAAACAATTCCTCTGTTACTCATGTTATGTGTGTCAAAAATGGTGCAACCTACGCTGCAACCGTCACACCGGGGACAGCGGCTCGACAGAGGTGTCCACGGTAGGCCATTACACCTTGGTAGCTTAGATACTAGATAGCTGCAGAAGCTTTGAACGTCCCGCTGCGCACTCGGGGCCACGGACGTGCCTTTGAGAGGCCCGCGCCGTCTCACGTCACTCTACATGAATTGACAATCTAGTATTTATCAAACGAATGCTAACTTTATTTATATACTTTATTTCTAAAAAAGCCACGCCTTTTTCAGTTTTTAAATAAAATTTCGTTAATCATATAAATTAAAATATTTGGTCATGAGATGTACACTTATATATTCTGGCGCACCTGCACCGTGGTCAGTGATGAAGAACAATTGCTATCATTAGGGCCTATCGAGCCTACACGCTAAATATTCAAATAGACACAACGACAATACGAGTTGATTTAAAAGTCAATAAATTATAGCTAATGCCCAATTTGTGTCGACCGGTTAACAATGGCGGTTCCCGCAATTACTTAAACGCATGTAACTGCGAACGATACGATCTACTCTTGCCCGCCAACGTCATTGTCTCACCCGATACGAGTACATGCTCCGCAATTACAGTGTATCGATTACAGCTGACTCAGGCGACTCCGATCCGAGCGATTGACTGCGCTATAAAACATTGTTTTTACTAACCATAATTAGGGTTTGGTTATAACAAGTTTACCCTTCTATGGAAACAATGGAACCTTCTCAATCTACCTAATATTCACATGTCTTGCATTGACTCATGTTATATAAAATTCAAGAAACGTAGACTAAACGGCTTCTGGAAATCAAAAAGACCATAAAAAATTCACGTCAGTTCGCAATCTCTTCCATCTGTCAGACCGGAAGATGTTAGTTGAATATTACCGCTTTAAAGTCATTTGAGTTTCGTAAACACGTTTGTCTTGCTAAAATCATGTAGATCCTATTGATTAAGTGAAAAAAATGTTTTAATACAAAATTATAGTAAAAATTGCTCAAGTGCGAACAGAATTCGCTGATTAAAGGTGCCGTATTAGCAAGCATAGATTACTTTACGTATTACTTCCTTGCTCTGGTAAAGAGGTAAACTCCCTTATCCTTACCCTGCTAATAACAACAAACATTAATAATCACGATGACACTGACCACTGGTTAGTTTTCGTTTCTTGTTCAAAAAAATGCGAAGTGCTAGTCATGTGATTGGCTTACCTTGGAGAGCAAATTTTTGGGAAGGTTTTGGTAAAAAGTCTAACTTTTAGAATAGAGACAGTGAAAACATGCTTAGAAACTATTTTCTTATGGTAATTTCTAGTCTTGAGTAATTGTCATAGGACATAAGACTAACATTTACCATATTATCATTATTTTTATTGCATTAAAACTAAATAGATAAATGTAGATAAATGTATTCACCGCAAAGCCAAACAGTCTTTTCAAACCGGTTCTAGCTATACTTTATTCCACTATTAAAAGGTATTAGCTAAAATCTTCTTAAATAAATAACATTATAAATTTGCATTTGTGTCTTAGTAGCACCAATTTACCTAAAAATATATACTAAAAGAAGGAGTAGAACAAAAAAACCACTATGGATATCAAAAATTATATATGATGCCAATCTCCAGTCACATTCCATCGAGTGCGAGAATCCTGCGTCCCGATTACGTGACAACTTTAAACAAATGGCTTCTGTCTTAAAAACAAGTTTTATACAATATGAACTTTTATCAACATCTTCTTGAACCAATTACTTATAAAAAAACTTCTAATTTCAGTAATATATTATGATAATTTAATTTGCAATTATGCAGTTGGTTCGTTTTTGTTACTATTATATTGGAATATTACAAATATTGCAAAGACTATAAAATAAAGTAAATTATGATATATTATATTTTAATATAATATTTTGTTAAAATAATATGCTTAGAAAATGTGATAGTTTTTTTTTTAATTTAAGTAATACTTTTGTTAGATACTGATCACTCTTTTGTGTTGTGATATTTTTTAGAGGACTATTAAGAAATAATTTTAGTTTATAACAGAATACTTTAAAGAATGTGCGGCAAAACTGGATAAGAGCCAAAATTTGACTCATTTAAAATTTTATGCAATCGCCCTATTTTTCTAAACTAAAACGGTTGCACGCGACACTACGTTCCAACGATTGCCTCATTTATTTTTTTTCTTACACAGCGAAAACAATATGTTTTTTAATATTGTTAAAATTTTCAAATTCAAAAACGTTTGTAATATATATAAAAAATATAAAGACTAAATAATATAAATAGGTAATATAACATTTAATAATTCCATAAATAAATATCACGTACCTATTCAAAAATGTAGGAATAGAATTAATTTTTTTGTCTGGTGATAATCTGTGGGGCTGATATTTTGTTTTTTGTGTGGTAGCATTCTGCTTTTAACTGTGTTTAGTTTTTATATACTTGTATTTATACTCTAGAAGTGTATTCTGTATTTTTGCATATATCTAAAGAGACTCTATCTATTTCCATCATGACGAAGAATTTATCTATAATATTTGTATCTACTATTACTTTCATTTAAAGTTGGTAATTTTGTATACTCATTTGTGGTTCGACCATTTCAACTTCCTAATCCTATTTCAAATCACTAATCTGAGTTAGCTATTAGTTGGCTCTAAGCTGAGTTGTATTAAACAAAAACATATAGCAATACAAAATATTATTTTTAATTTTAAAAAAGTTTATTATTTTGTAATTGTAATAAATGGAACTATAAATGTTGTAAGTAATATTAACAGTGAATTTAAATAATTTTGTTTATATATAAAAAATCCGAGCATACAGAAAAAATAAAAAAATGTTTACAAGGATATTGTGATCCCTCAATAACCAATTTACCAAGTTAATGTACCTACTCCAAAATAAGTAAATGATTGTTTTTTAATATAAAATGCTTCTGTTCATTTAATGAAAGATAAGTTTTTATATACTTTTTTATTAAATAAATTTCATAAAAGTACAGTAACCAATGTAAACAGTCCTATTGGACTAAGATTCTATTGGACTATGAAGTGCACCACATGAGAAGATGCGTGAGAACATATTAAAAGATAAAAACGATAATTTTGTAATTTAAATCTATCAACATAGCATAGATATACGTTCTACTATTGTCCCATTTGAGATTCCCAGTGTCAGTGTTGTTCTTAGTATTTTTAAACATATTTTTAAACTATGTTGAACTAAAAACCTCCTCTTAGTTTCTCTTACTCAATATTCCATGAATAAAACATGCTTTAAAGACGTGAGACGTTCGTTGCTAGCCACTCGAGTAAGTGTCCATTATGCATTTAATTAATTAACGTCATCTCAGTCGCGTGCCCTCACTTTTGACTCACTCTGGTCCGAGGAAGACTAATGTAATGAGCAGCAATAGAAAAAAAGCGGATATTCTAATTGATGAACGCGAACAAGGCCCCGGCCGTGAATGATCGCTAGTTGAATTAGACGACACGAGAAATTATAAAGACTTGTTTTTGTTTTTCAAATGTTGACAACAACAAAATATTACATAATTATAGATACAAAATTCTTTATATACGATCATGATATGTTATTAGTATGTTCTTGGTGTTTAACGCTGTAAAGAACCTATTGTAAAGACACTTACGTTCCCCATTTTCCGCCGAATTCTAGACGCATTGGCGTTTTCAGTGGTGGAACTCAACGACGCGCTTTGCCCCGATGCCCCGATGAAAATATTAAATATTTCATTTCCTCGTATGAGAATCGAACCCACCACCCATCACGTTTACAGCGACACGCCTGTGTCCCGCGTGCCAGTGCTTGTGTATTTTTTTCTATTAAATATCTATATATATAAAAGGACTTGTCCTCACTGACTGAGGTAAGACGCACGCACAGCCGTAACCGATTTTTATAAAATTTGAAATTTAGATTTTTAAAAGTATTTAATTGAACACGTGTTTCATCGTTCTAGAACTCTGCCCCTAAGGGTGCAAATAAGGGGTTGAAAGTTTGTATGGAAAAATTCTTAAATCGCCACCGATTTTTATAAAATTTGATATTTAGACTCTTAAAAATATTTCATTGAGCACATGTTTTATGGGTTATTAGAATTCACCCCTAAATACGCAAGCGAAGCTGCGCGAGTCCGCTAGTTATTACATAATTTAAGGGCCCAGGGCCCACGTAATTTAAGGGCACAGGCCTGTCTTTTTCTAAGTAACTCTACTGACCAACATTACAAATGAGTCAGGAGAAGCGTCCCATATCGCTGATTATTTATGGGAGCAGTGCAGTTAGTAATTGCGGTCGGGACCTCGCCACACGCTCGTTTATCTAATTATTGGACGGCGCGGGCGCGACCGTCGCGACCGTCGCGACCGGCAAGTGCCTAGTACGTTTGAAATCCTTTCAAATGTCTAATAATATTATTTAGTTTTAGTTGCGTGTTTTTATTTATTTTTTGTTTAATTTAATTCGGATTAATTCATAACTTCAATGGTAGATCTCTACGATTTGTGAAATTACATAAAATATTCAAAAATAAAACTTGATTATGATACTCGTAATATTGATTTCATATATCTTTATATACTAGGCACTTTATATAATCTTTTAAATATAATTTTCCTTAAAAAAAACTTTTTTGAAATAGCAGTTTTCAAACTATAATACCTTCCGAATAATAATTGCTAAAAGGTGCACTCAAGGAAATGAATATTTAATATTTTCATTTCTTCACTCTGGTGTCGAGGCAAACGCGCGGCGTTGAGTTTCATCACTCAGAATTCAGTCGGGAGTGGAGTGATTTAAGTCTAGGCTCCCTCAGCCTGTCCTGCAACATGCGAGATACAGTTTGAAGCTGAGAAAAGATACATGTAGAGATTTTGAGTATAATTTATGGGATTTCCTTATTTATTGAACATATCTACCCAATCTGAGATCAGTTTTAAATATAAGACTCGCAATATTTATTCTAACATCTATTAGATATTCCAATAAACCACTCAAATAAAGCAAAGATGAGTCAAGGGCTGAGATATTCTGCGACAGATGGCAAGTTGGCAACGGCGACCGCTTTAGAGTGTGTTGGCGGAGACAATGCCTCTAATCCGTGTCGCTTAAACCTGCAGGCCTTACCTTGACTCCTACGCCTGGCTGCTCCGTTTACTTAACAACTGCTCAGTCAAAGCGGATTGCCTACTATTATAATTATATATACAGGTCTATATTAAAAATACGGAAATATTTTTTTAATTTTCTCGTACACAGTAATCGTGGTAAACTAGCGTATTAAAGTACCTAAAGGTACATTGTTTACATAAAGTATGAAATATTCAAACGATATATTTAAAAAAAATATGTAATATCTAATAGTATGTGAAGTATTACTAAAGACATTTGCTTAAAACAGCTGTATTATAATTTGCGTAACAGATTTCGTTATGTTATTATTCATGAGAAATGGCCTCCGAGCTAATGAATGAACGGGCCACGCTGCTCGCCCACGGTAAGTTCATTCATACAGGGCCCTGCGTGGTCGCGAGCTGCCTCAATGTCGACCTACTATACCACAACCACGTATTAACAATATACGAAAAGATACATATAAAGTATCGTTACACAAATCTAGGTATAAGATATAGCTTCATATACTATATTTACATGCATTCGTAATTAAACTTAAATACGAAATTAAAAATCAAAATCCCTAATTTAAAGCTATTGTTTTCGGTGTTTTCTACAGGCTTAAAGTAGCTTATGAAAATGATTAATAACAAATTAGGCAAAAACATTTACCATTCAACAGGTTCCTTCGCAAAGGTCACAATCGATATGAAATGGCAGAGTTGAGGATACCAGCAAAGCGACACCGCAGTATGAATGAGAGGGAGGCGAGGGTGGCAGAGGGTGAGGGACGGGGGTTCTCTGTGCGATTTTCGTGGCCATGGGCACGGTGTGACGTCCGCGTTGGCAGGACGCGTGCGCACTGGGCACCAGGGTTCAAGGATACGTCATCGATCGGCAGAGGCACGTAGTTCTCTGCCACGGCCACACACTGCTCATTGCTGCCTCCAATGCCACTGCCATGGACGAACGTTAAACGGGCTTTGAAACTGTGCAGACATAACTAAACATTACCACTTGTTCTCTACTCAATATATTGGTGTTATGTTATAATGTTAATAGTTCTTTATATTCTGTATGTATTGTTTTATAACAATAATACAATTCTATAAAGAAATAGCTTTTAGTTTCTTAATGACTTTGTTGTTATTAAAGGCATCGTGTTTAATACGATTCACAATGCATTAATAATTACCTACTAAATAAGACTCAGTTAAAGCCGTATCAAAAATGTTACTTTTGAAATAAAACTTAAATGTACGCGTAATCCGCCGTAAATAAGAGACGCGTGCGCAGCGCTGATTACATTAGTATGAACCGAGCACAGCGACGATCCAAGAGTGGCTGATATATATTTTTGTATATTAATTTGTTTCATATATTTTTACATGCCTGAATATAATTAATATAATATTGATGTTGGATAGCTTATAATTAAAATATAAATATAAAATAAAAATGGGGGGTTTTATTATATACATATGTAGATTTTATACTATGAAAAACCTATTTACGCATGTAATCCATACGTTAGTTGTGCACAAACGTTTTGATATCATCAGATTTTTAAAAAATATCGAAAAAATCTAAAAAGCTACATTGAAGGGTCAACGCCACTGATAGTATACTGATTGCGAATGCAAGTATTGCAAGCGCGTGTCAAATTGCATCGCGCCCACGCAGCACTGTCTGCGGCCGCGCATCCAACTCAAGATGGCAACATTATGTCGATAAGGGCTGCTCATTTAATTCCTTCTACTTTTCCACTTGATTAAGACAGTCAAAGCAGCTAATTAAACCGGTTTTAAATAAGGCCTCATTATAAACATCTGAAATAAAAAATAATATACGAGAGTTTATTTTAAATAAAAAAACTCACACCGATGATATTATAAGATTCTTAGTAGTGTGCGCGCCATTCATGATTTCCCATCTATTACCAAGAACAGCGCTAGGGGTTGGGGAAGGAGGCAGCGAGCGCAGGAGGTGGAGGCGCCCCCCTATTTATGAATGAGGACACACGTCATAGGTATCGATCGCAGCGCGGCCCCAGTTAAGGTTAACATACAAGGGCAGCGTCGTTCAACAGGTGGCTATTTGACGCACGCCCTACAGTTTTTCGCAAAACTAATACTTTGTCACTTCAATAATGACGTCATAAACGATGATAAGCACTGACGTTTCTATTTATCATTGTTATCAGTGAAAAAGCTTATCTTAAGCTCTACATTATAATAATAGTTTTGCACAGAGTTAGCTTTTGCGTAATTTTTTAACAAGGGTGTTATTTTTACGTGAATAAAAGAGATTTATTATGTTTTACATATAGATTCCAATGAAGATGCTCAAATTGGACTTATTGTTTTAGATTAATACAAAATATTATTAAATTTATATTAAAATTCTTAATTGCTACAATTCAGGTATAACTGAAGTAAATAACACAAAGGTCGTCGTGGCGCATTCGGTGGAATGAAATATTTTAATTTCTTCGCTCTGGTAAGGAGGCAAAGCGCGACGATAAGTTGAGCAACATGCGATGCCTCTAAAATTCAGCGGAAAGTGGGGAACGGAAGTGTCTTAATAGGAACGGAGTGTCTCAATACTGGGATCCTGGGTTCTCTCTGTCTATCATGCTATGGGCGGAATACAACATGAAGCTAAAAAAATAGAAAAAATTTTTACAAAAATTACAAAACTAAGAATCACTTAAAGTTAAAAATAGATATTTTTGTTTTACCTAGTTCATTTTATTAACATGCCATAATTATTTAGCCATAACAAGCCGATAGTCTAAACAAATTGCTTTGATATTTTAGAAATCGCAAAGGTTAATTAAATAGACTTCATTTGTAAGTAAAAAAATAATTCAATTTATTTTGTACCAAAGTACCTAAATGTTTAATTATATTAATTTATTGTAATACTAATGTCTAATTAAGAAGATAGCTCTTATTAAAGGTAGTTTATAAAATGTTGTATTTTTCAATTACGTATTATAAAACCCTATGAGGAATTTGTAGAGGAAAAACCAAAGCACAAATATCGCCTATACGTGGGTACATTATTTAAACAGCCCTTCAAATGGAATTGCAACCTACAACCATCACTCTCTTTCAGACAGATCTCAACTGTTACTTACCGTAAAATGCAACATTCTCGTAAAAATATAATCCAATAACACAAAAATATGTATTCATATTAATGAAACTTTAGTGAAGTCAACAAGATCGTGCGTCAGGCGAAAATGGTGAATCGTTCCACCCTGAGGGGGGCTCTGACGTCATTTAACTTCCACCTCAAACTCCCATTAGCTCTCCACTTCAAAATTACAAGTGATACACGCTTCATAATATAAAAGTGAATTTTTATATTTCATTCAAAGTATTGGAAATCAAACAAAAAAATATTCATATAGTTGTACATCATGGCACAGTGAAACCTCTGACTGAAAACATGATGATTATGGGTTAGATTTCTACTCGGGGTAATAATTATATATTTAAAATATTTTTATTTTCTTACTCTGGTCATTCAAAACGCGGTGTTGCATTCTGTCAACGTAATGTCTCAAATTACAAAATTTCTCGACTCCGAAGTATCTTTTATCTATCTTATTTCATAAGAAGTTTATATTAGGCGCCTAAAATACATACATAATATACCTAATAGGGAAGTTAGTAGTGACGTTATATCAGTTTAGTTTTGCTGATGTAATGAAAACGCTAGTGATGCATATATCAAATTTAGCTTAAATATCTATTACGTGCAAACATTGATGGACCATGACTTATGCCAGCTATATAACATAAATATCTATCTATCTTTACGTCAACGGTGTTATATCTGGATGAAATTAGTTTTCATCCAGATATAACACCGTTGTCGGTGTTTTCGAGTGCAGCGTAATTATAAAGGTGACATGCTAGAGTGACGTGCGTTGTCACGTATGCCAACATTGTTTTTCGATGAGATTGGCTAATTTCGCACTCGACGTCACTTTTCGATATTTTTACGCAGGTTATTTAGTTGGTACGTAGTATTGCGGAATGTTCTATTCGCTTCTATCTTCGCGTAAATATTTTTTGAATATGTGTTTGTCATTGGCATTGTATTTAAAATTAATAATATTTTATATCTTAAACGAAGTCATGCATATCGTGACTTAGACATACAGTATGTGTACCATTCTATATTTATAGATGCTAAACCAGCTTGCCAAAATTACAAAACGATGACATTTAGCTATTGCTCTCTAAAAGTAATAAGTGTCATATTGCCAACCCAATGAATAAAACATTATAAACAGGTATAATCTTTAAAATTAAATTTGGTTTCTTAGGATTATTTCTTTAATATTGAATAATGTATCAGTATAGGAATGTGTAACAATGTGGTTGAATAATATAATAACATATTACCTACTTATTTTTTTTTTTATAATCCATCATAAAATACCTGAGACCTAGTACTTATTTATTTATACATATAGTTACCTATACATAAAAATCGAAGAACTGAAAATATTAAATATTTCAATTTCTCAGTGGGAATCGAACTCACAACCTATCACCTTGACCCTAGCTCGTCTAACTCGAGGAAATATTTATAATGTTTGTCGTTCTGGCTTAACAAAAATTCACCATTGTTTTCCATAATCTAGCACACATTTGTAAATTTCTAAAATTGGATTTCTTGCGCCATACTCATAAGTATGTGAGAACAATTTTAGACCGCAATAGTAATAATTGTTTAGTCATAGCTAGAATGCATGGACATTCAGACTTACAATGTATACGCGAGCCAGACGCACACCCACCGCCAGCACCGACCCCGGGACCGACACCGTGGGAAGCACTAGCCAACACAAATTGTTTGCACGCATCCTATAAGATCGCTCGAAGTGACATGTTGTTCAAACTTTACGCTTGACCTACTCAGAAAAAGACTATATTTAATCAATGTTTTGAATATTTTTGTTAAAGAATTTTATGTTTGTTTCTTTCACAAAATATATTACAATTTCTATAATAAAAAAGGATAATTTTTAATAGATTTTTTATAGATACATTGATGAAATCGACTTAAATTCACAAATGTTGTACTCTTAGACGTATGACGTTCATGAGAAAATGAACAAACTAAAACTAAAACTAAAGAAACAGTCATACCATTAAAATAGACAACGAGTATTAGGATACCGAGCCGAAATAGTGCCCCGCCTCCGAACTCCGAACCAAAAGTAGTCAAGATAATAATAGAACGATCCCGCAGGGACGTTTCGATCTCGTGATTCACCTGCTGAAAACTCGATTGTTCGCATTCTACGTCAATCGGTTTGGTGGTGTTTACGAGCGGCGCGGGACGTCAGCTGACGGCCAGGAATAGACCTGACACGGCGGCCACGCGATGCCGGTATGCTGCGCCCGCGCACCCGCAAATAGCACGCTATAATTAGACGCCGGTGAAATCGTGGGTTTGTTATTTTTCTTTATCGTCTCCGTTACGCTATACGATAATTGGGTTAGCCGGTGCATGTGGGCCTCGTCGGCGTCGGCGTGTCTCGGCCACGGCGGGCACTGCGCCTCGGACAACGTCCTTAACACTTGCACTTTATATAACACTTGAGATTACTTATTTTTAGCGAAGTTTTCTATAGTTAGTTTTTGGTTCGTAATTAAACTACGTTTTTAGTTTGTTTATATTTTATTTAAATATGTATCTCTATTGTTCTATGATAATGACATAATTTTTAAATTAAATATGTGGATAGTAGGTATCAGTTCAATTTCAAATCTACATCTAGAATCTAGATATATCTAGCTTATACTAAATCAACTAGATAAATTTAGGATTTTTTTATATTAATAGGTACCTGAAATCCAAACTTCAAACCCCCTTAACTTTCAAAACCCCTGTTTACGAAAATTAAGCTGACTGAGGAATATGAATTTTGGCACAGTTATAATTTACATAGAAATGTAGTGCCGAATATAAATAAAATTGTTTTTAAATAATGCATAAAATATACATTAAATCAATTAAATAAACATGAGAAGCACTACCATAAGTTTGACAATACACACTTTTATATAAAGTGACATATGAGTGTGGCACGTTACTAGGGCAACGCGTACTTCACATGTTAACGTCACGTCACGCGGTCCTGTAATTATGTATAATTAGGTATAATATTATGATATAATACTCATTAAATGTAATTTTTAATGTAAAGAGCCACAGGCACCCATCTAGGTGCATCTATGTCAGATTTATAATATCTTTAAATATCCGAGAGACGGTCGAGAATGGGTTATCATTAAAATATAGATAAAGAGTTTGATTAACTTACACCTATAGTTAAGTTAAAAATATTCTGTTCTAAAAAAAACTATTCTCATTACCTATGTGGGCAACATCCAATTATCGTTAAAGTTGTAAGAAAGAAGGCAGCCGTACTAACTAACACTCTACGTCAATGTGTTGCAATATCTTTAAATACACGCATCCATGTATTTTACTTATTTATAGAACAATAAATACCTGCTATAAATAAAACGCTATTAGTGTACACTAGAATCAGAATTTCCACTGTAGAGGATTTGTATATGAAATAATTATAAAGTACAGAAGTAATACATATTTCTATCTCATGTCATACGATATATGACACAATATAGAAATTTCAGAAAACTATAACAATAAATAGCTTCGATAATGTCCTATTAAACCTATCGCCTGTCTGTGTTTTTAATTCTGAGTTTTTTTCATTTATTGATTAATATATGAGATGGCTATAATATAAAACTACAAGGTAAAACGTGATATAGGTATTTACCTATTATAAATCACATAGTGTCTTAAAAATTTTCTTAAAATATCTAAGTAGATACAGTCAAAACCTTTAACTAAAAGAAATACGTAAGTTATTATGTATATTGTTTACGTCGCTCGGTTGCCAAAACTATGAAACAGCAAGCATAATTCTTTGAATGAGTCACAACTCCCAACTATTGGCAATCTAAAATAATATGAAGCTCACTAAGGTGGCAATTATAAAATAAAAAATAATCGTTTTCCAAATTTCATCATAATATATATATTAATTTGATAAAAAACAAGAAAAGTTAAAAAGAATAGTGCCTACTGATTTCAGGTCGTCCAGAAAGAAATTAATGAAAACGTACATAACTTTCATACTTCTTAAATTAAAATATTAAATTAGAATATTGCTTATATAATGTTTTCTCTATATACCTATATAAATGAACTTTAGATGACATTTAACATTTCTCGTAAATCCAAAATTAGTTAAAGTAAATTAAAAGGTTTTCAATATGTTTATGTAGATGTAGAGTCACAGAGTCTATGCTCTACTTTAACAAACAGCGTAGACGATCGCTAAAAGGTTCACGTTCATGACACGATCGGCCCGACCCGAGGCTTCAGCTCACGAGCTGGCGCGTGCGGTGTAAGCGATGGGAGGCGGCGGGCGCTGGGGGGGGCGGTGGGCGGCGTCGGGCGGTGACGTCAGCCGGGGGGCCACGCGGCCGCGGGATTGGCGGAGCTGCGCGCGCCGCTACCGAATATGGGACCGCGGCTCCATTGATAAAAGTGCGACGCGGGGTCGCGCGGCGCCAGTCCCCTTCGCACCGGCCGCGCGAGAGGCCGTCTTCACGCTGGCGTTGTTCGTGATCCCGTTCGGGCCGTGGGCCGAGGAGCAGGTGGTGCCGGACGGCATGGGCGCCGACGCAGAGCCCCCGATGGGCCCGCACCTGCTGTCGCTGGCGGACGTGGGCGCGCTGGGCTTCGACTGCGCGCTGAAGCCGGCGCCGGCGCCCCTGCCGGGCGGCGCGCCGGCGGACCTCAACACGCCCGTCACCACGTCCGACCTGCCCGCTTTCTTCCCGAGCCTGCTCGAGCCCCCGCCGATATCAGGTGCGTGACGCGTCCCTCCACGCACTGCTCCGCACCCGGCAGAGACCGATAACGTTGTAAATAAACAATGCACTATAATTTACTCTTCGGGCAATTACATTTTGTTTACACATTTCAGCTCTAACGTTTCCACATTGATCTAACGATATTGAAATTCTTATTATAAAGTGAATTTTATTATTTGCGTAATGCGGTTGTTCGGTTGTTCGTTAAAGGAAGAATTACGTACCTCAATATAATAATATTTTCGAGAACTCCCATCATAAATTCCACTTTAAAAATAAACAGAACCCAGTGTCCCGTCGTGTTTGTGAAAATGAAAGTTCGCTCATCCATCTGACACGAATGGATCGATACCAAACTCTTGAATGAAAAGGCTTCACTGTGAAATTCCGTCGGCTCACGTTCTATAATTTTGTGTTTTGTGATTAGTGGTTTTTGAATTATAATTATAGTGGTACATTTAACGTTTTGGTAACTATAAATATTTATATATTTACGGTAAAATTATGATACATAAATATTATTTTTGGTAATTTAGTAAAAATTAAAATAAATTTAATAAAAATGAAAAGAGAATAGATTATTAATTTATATTACTTTACAATTTTAATCTATTGATTTTAACTTTTGTTAGAGCTCACATATTGTTCTTTTTACAAAAAAAATTAACTCTACATATTGTAAATTTTTTTTTTAGTAAAAAATAAATTGTATGTGACTATGTACCATATATTTACAATAAATAAGAAGTTATTTTAAACACCTTATGAGTTAATGACAGAAAATTAGCAATCATAAGGAGATAATACTAAAATCGCGTTAGACCGTAGACGACGACCAACTGTGGAGCATGCCAGATATGTGCGATAGAACTATCGACATCCGCCTGTTATCACCACATCCTGCTCATTACAAAATATGCAAAATAAATGTTGTATTAGTACTCACTAAAATTATAATTTTATCCATTACTGCACTCTACATATACGATTTTCGAACAGTAAAAATACCTAAATATATAAATTATAAGACAAATTGACCATTCTAAAAAAAATAAGTATCTATATAGATATATAATGAAATATTAAAATTAATAAGCAAATAAACTTTCAAATATAAATAATTAAATTGTGGTTCTTTATATTTTCAAAAAATTACAGAAATCCTTAATATGAAACGCCTGAAAATTACATCAGGAAAAAAACTAAAAAAATGACATTATATTCCACTAACAATTAGTCCATGATTAATAAGTGTGTCAAATACAAACGTAATATTTATTGTTCGTATCTTTTGCTGCAGGTACTTTACCAGGCGATGAGTTGCCGCTGGCTTGCTCCCCGCGACGTCATAAGCATGAAGCATCACTGTCTCCTGGCGCTCGTGCAGAGGATGCGAGCAATGCCTCCAGTGCGAGCGCTTCTCTATATGGACCTGCAATGGGTGGAAAACGTGCGCCATCACCAGCACTACAGTGGCTCCTACCGTCAGGCCCCGGACCTGGTAGTGTTGACAAATATTTTCAACAAGAGTATGAGGAACGCATTGAATTACTTCCTCCAGAGTGTCAACCTTCTTATTGCCCGCAACCTCAAACCTGCTCTCAGCCACATTGCGAGTATCGCCCCCAACCCCAACCTCAGCCTCAACCTCAACACACATGGGAAACACAGGAGTACGCGAGTACACCGCAACCGGCTCCTGGCCCGTCTGGAGTGCCCAAGCGAGAGCCATACCCTAGTCCCGCCGGAGACAGACCTATTCAATTAGCTGAATATAACCCGTCCACGAGCAAAGGTCACGAGATATTGTCCCAAGTGTACCAGCAGAGTGCTCAACCTCTTCGACTAGTCGCAGTCAAACCTCGGAAGTATCCTAATCGTCCCAGCAAAACACCTGTGCACGAACGGCCTTACGCCTGTCCCGTCGAAGGCTGTGATCGTAGGTTTTCAAGATCAGATGAGCTCACGAGGCATATTAGAATCCACACGGGGCAAAAACCGTTCCAGTGCCGCATCTGCATGCGCTCGTTCAGTCGATCGGATCACTTAACTACGCATGTAAGGACTCACACGGGTGAGAAACCTTTCGCTTGCGATATATGTGGACGCAAATTCGCAAGATCAGATGAGAAGAAACGACACGCAAAAGTGCATTTGAAACAACGTTTGAAGAGGGAGCGAGGTGGCGGTGGTCCGGCGCACCACCACGAGCCCCACTCGCACGCGCAGCTCTAGCCCGCGGCCCCCGGCGCCCCGGCCGCCTCCACGTCGGCGGCCGCGCCTGCGCCCTCGCCTGTGCCCTCGCCCGCGCATTCCAGTGGCGGAGCGCCCGCGGACAACTGAACTGTTAATTACTTTCACGTTGAAGTTATTAAATAATTTCATCGCCTAGATGTAAGAGATTGTCTTTAACGAAGCTTTATTAACTCTACATTTGTAAATTCACTGAAATTTATATATCTTTTTATACATATTTGTAATTATTACTAAAGTGACGATCAACTTGATGTATTTATTTTTATTAGATAGGATAATCGAATGAACTAGACTGGGATCAAATATAGAGGAAGCGAATGGATTAAGCCACCGCCGCTAGGAAAATTTCCGTGCCTACGTATCCGGCGACGTCGACGTAGGACATACACATATCGATGACGATTGACAACCGTCAACCGACAAAAGACAACCGTCTTCTAGTACATACATGGATTACACGGATTTTTATCGATATAAGGTCAAATCCATGAATGAGCATCATATAGTGATCGTTGAAAGGTGATACGTAATAGGCCTATTAGCAGAGAGTATGAGCTCAGAGAACCTTTGCCACTTATTCTTGTAAGTATAAAACTAACGAATGTAGATAGGTATTGTTTACTATTAAAATATTTACCTTCTATTGATGTTAAATTAAATAGTGGCAAACGTTTTCTGCTTTAGGTATCTTCTTATATATTAAGTGAAAGTGTATATTTATTGTTCTTATACTTGACAACTAACGTGAAACTGTGCCATTCGTTTAACTTTGTCACGCCACGTGCCACGGCAATTTTTTTATTACTAAGTGTAACATGACTGCTGATTAAGTGATAATTATTGTTATAAATATTTTATTTTTTATATTTCTAGTCGAAAATATGGATGTGAAGATATCGACTAAAGTCTCGTCCATCTTAGGAACCCATTCCTCTTAATTTCGACAGCCACTGTCATGATCTTCTCTTGCTCAAAGTTTGTTTAACAAAATTTGCTCAATCCTGTTCTTTACTTACATCTACGAGTACTAGCCGCTCCAAGCTTGCACTAACGCTCTTTCTCACCTTTCTTCCTTTTTAGCCATACTTGTTATTTTTGTAGTTTAAAATTTTGTTCGCCCAGTGGTATATATATAAATATTTAAGTTTTCATAATTATTAGACTAATTTAGTAAAGTTATAGTTATTAGGATTTAAATTATGATCTCTTTAATCAATATTAATTATTTGCAAATAGAGCGAGGGCCCCTATTTATAATACTCATAAGTTTCTAAATAAATACAAATATTGTATGCCATCATTTAGATAAGACTAGCAATATAGGTTCAGATATAATTTGAAATAGGAAATAATCTTGAAACATAATATTTATCATAAATATATTATTTTTTCGGTAAACTATGTAGACACCTACAACAGTAACGTTTGTTCTAATAATATGTATTCGTGTATGGAACTTTTGTGAAGCACAAATAGTCGTTATATTTACTGTCTATATGAATATCTACTTATAATGAAATATGCCTCTAACTTAAAAAATGGTTGTTTACTGGTTAATAGAACTCTATTTATTTAATGAATTTGTTAACATTGTTAGCTTAACAGATATAGTGCAATTTAAATATAACATATAAATATGTATTTAACAAGTGTTGCCATGAACGTATAGTCACTGACAAAAGTGATAAACGTACAACAGGGTGGGCCTTTCGAGTATGTTCGATTGTTATGAATTTAGGATATCCGACAATAATATGACTAACTCTTATATTTCTTATTGTGTATTCGAAGAACGGCGGTCATTTTGTATTTAACGGAAGTCATCATTTTCACATCAAACGCCAAAAGTTTTAAAGCTAAAAAAATATATCTTCCGCGTTTGAAACGAACGCGCGCGAATGCACTCTCTTTATAATTATAAATGTATACTTGGAAAAGTGGTGAACGACTTTACGATGTTTTTACTATTGTAACAGAGACGTGGTCTCTATTAGCCATGGCTAGCGTAGATAGGTTTTAATAAAGTGTATTCATGTTAGTCGAACTAGTGACAATTGAA
Organism: Heliconius numata; assembly: GCA_016802625.1. Taxonomy (NCBI): domain Eukaryota; kingdom Metazoa; phylum Arthropoda; class Insecta; order Lepidoptera; family Nymphalidae; genus Heliconius; species Heliconius numata. The sequence continues at coordinate 1,052,830 of JAEBDU010000004.1, forward strand.
ACGAAGAAGACTAAATTATTTCATTTTTGCAATGTTGTATCGCGTTGATGTTGTTGATATACGATTTGTATTAAGATACCGCAAGAGGCTCCCGCGCCGGGCCCGGGTACATTGTTGAAACTCCTGTTATCGTATTCCAGCTCTGTTACGTCTCACGTCTAGCTTTTAGTGACTTTGGAAAGTAACTAAATTTTTCATGATGTTCACCTTTTAGTGAATGAGTACGAATTTTCTGTATGTTTACGATATAAGATGTCTTTTGTATTTCACCTGCGTGAAAGATGTTGTTGATGTTCTAAATTTAGATAGTTTTAAGGTCTACTTAGGTATCGTTAAATCTCACTAATTTTTACTAAACTCTATTTAATATACTTATTTGTAAATACACTCTGACTAAATTTAAATTTAATGTGTATATAAGAGAAAAGAAAATTTTTATTTAATATGAAAATTCACCTAAGGTGCGAAAATACAATTGTTGAAAACTTCAAATATGTTTTTTATTATATATAACCCGTAAAATTATAACACGAGACATACCACACTATTCTCCTGAGAAAAACCGTAGAGTTGGCAACAAAATGAAAAACATTAGGGTGTTAAATTTAGTGCGACAAGTGGTGGGCATTGGCACACAAGTCTGTTTATTTGTATTTTTAACACACTTTCGTAAAAAAATTAAACTAGCAAGGAACAAATGTCGTTCGAACTATGTTTAACACGAGTAGGTTTAGTTTCCTAATTTTAATATCTCAATACGAATCCTATGCTTTTATGAATTTGAATAAGAAACGATATATTTGTATTAAACAACGCATATAGAAGTATACCTATCTATCTTCTAAAGAATTAATCAAATAAATTTAAATATTCTTTATCATTTTTAAAATAAACATTTTGTTATATTTTATCAAAAACAATAATTTCACTACAATAACTTACTTGCATAATAAGATTATAACTATTCGATTATTTAATAGTAAAAAAAATATTGTCTTATATTAAAAATCAATTACTAAGGTAGAGTAGATATCATTTTTGTTCATATTATGTATCTTGTGCCATCTATCAGAACTTCAGACATATTTTTATTACTTAAGCAGAGACCGAGTCGCTTCTCATTGGCGTTGGAAAATAAAATCAAATATAGATGGCAGCACATTAGAACATAGTTTATGTAGCGATGAGATTGTAGATGGCGCTAACTATTTATGCCACTTTCAAGTTCTTTACATTTTTAAAATGTCCAAAGAAATATAAGGAATGAAAATAAAATTAAATTTATGTGATTATATACTGGGTGAAAGCGTCAGCGCTCCTTTTATGGGAACAGCATATAGGGTAGAATATTTCAAACCCATACCTAAAGAAATTAATAAAGATACCTCAACAGTTTAGATTTAGGATTTTTTTTCATTTCACGCTGTTTATCCATACCTGTATTTCGTGCGACGCAGTTTTGCATAACGATACCAATAACGTAAACATATACTACTACAAAAACACTACTAAAGGTTAAACAACTTTGGTTTGACT
>JAEBDU010000004.1:1059365-1109874 GCA_016802625.1 Heliconius numata
GTCATGTCACAAAACAAGGTAATTTACAAAATCTTTTAAATGGCAACATTACTTGTCTTTTTTTAGGTTCACGTTACCCTACATAATTATAATGGAGAGAAGGAAGGTTCGCAAAGAGAACCTGAGTGAACCAGAGTTCCACCTCTCAACACACTGACTAAAAAATTTGGCGGAAAGTGGAGAACGGAGTGTCTTAACACTAGATTCCCCATTCTCCTGCCCTGCTATATTTATTTTAAAAAAATATAGAAGTATCAAAATCGTATTTCATAGCACTTTCAGTGTTTACAGTCGTCATATTTTTAATTTACCGCGGTTCTGTTGTAACATGACTCATTAGACAGATTCTAACTTACCATACTTCCAACGTAAATAAGATTTATTTTAATAGTTTAAAATATTATTACAAAAACAGAAAAGAACAAAAACAACAAGATTAATAGAAAAAGAACCAATACTCTCTTTTATTTCTTATATCACATTTATATATGCATAAACGTTTTGTAATTTTATTTATAGAATGAGTTTAATTTCACTCTTATCATATATCATCACAAATGTGACTATAAACATATGGGGTTTTTATTATATCTATATGACTATTTATACATGTAATCACATTGTTGCTATTCAGCAAATTTATCTTGTAATATTACAAATGAGATGTTTATTTATATAATAAGCTAAATTTATTGTGCAACATTTAATAAAAACGTAGTCGCACTAAACAAATTTAAAGTACGGAAATACAGCCCGCGAGGTCTAAGCTGAGCTTTGCATTTGTGTGAGTGACCTAAACTGGTTTAAACTGCTTTTTTACAACCGCCCTACACTTCTTGTACTCATAGCAGCGTCACATGTTTAATTCTTAACATTTTATTTTTGTGTTCGATTTATTAAAAGTGAAAGATAAAAGACACTGGCTCTATTATTGTACAAGAATGGAAAAAACCAAGTGGTAAATAAAGTATGGACACAATGATGTTTTTGATATTTATGATGGAAAGATTCATTACTAACTCAAACAAAACGTCAGATGAATGTAAAAATATTGAGAATACAGTGCCGGGTATAGAAGAATTGATACAATAAGTTTTTTGCTGGAATTTGTTTTAATGATTTTGTAATAACAAACTTTATAATCTATACTTTTTTTATAATCACTCACACAAATGCAAAGATGCCACGCGATCTGTAATAAGTTAATAAAATGAACCATCTCTATATATAAATCATGTTATTTCAATTTTCAAAGGCTATTTGGAAGAAAACTGTTTATTTATGTATACCATAATATTTTTATTATGTGGTTTCTTGATCATCGTTCTTGGCGAGGTTGGGCTCGGACTCCGCGCGGCGTTTAAGTCCGTCAGCGTCCGGGGACGACGGCCGCTCCACTGATTCCTCTGTCGCTGATGCTGCTGCTTTAATATCCGGCGCACTGCGGCTGACATCCTGGTGGTAAATAAGAAAATATTCTATTACATACTAATAGTTTTTTTAGCTACATGCTCTATTGCGCATAGATTAGGTTAGGCAGAGGGAACTTAGTGTTGGGACACTCCGTTCCCTTCGTACCACCAAATTTTCGGGACTCAACGTAGCGCATTGTCTTTTTACCATATCAAGAAATTGAAAATGCCCTGAATGCGAATGGAAACCACAAACATTGCTCTTACAGTAAGATTGTGAGCAGCAGCGCCACAACGGCCTCAAACTAATACAATGAAACCTGGTTAATTGGAATCTCAAGGGGCCAATGATTTTGTACCATTGAAAGAAGTTTCATTTATCCAATTTTCCTAAAGTAAATCTACAGTTGTTTCATTTACTGACGCCACCTGGTTACATACGGATTTGTTAGAAAACAAACGTTTTCTAACAAATTACTTGAGGTAATTTCGGGACATCAATGAAATTCTCAATAATTGAGGGTTTCCCACTTATCCAGGTCCCAAATAACCAGGTATCACCAGGTACCCATTCTATTGCTTACCAGGTCTGGCTCCATGTAATCCGCAGGTTCTTGTTTAACTGGCACATTCATTTTGTCGTTAAGATAACATACACCGTTTAAATCTATAGCACTATTAGAAAAAATTGCCGCAGCCCCTGCTGACGAGTCAACCAAAGGTTCAGCCTGAAATTAAATCAAATTTTCATTTATGAAGTAAGTGCGTCAGAGTAAAACATAGACTACAATTTATTCATATATTATGCGCACAAAGTGCGACTGTAAAATCGACTGGTAGTGAGTTCGATCCCCACTCGAGGAGATTAAATATTTATTTAAGTTTATATTTCCATCTCTTCGCTAGTATAGAGGCAAAATCGCCGCACTGAATTCCGCCAATCAACACGCGAGGCCTCCAAAATTCGGGGGAAAGTGGGGAACGGAGTGTCTTAACACTTGGTGAGGCAACCTGTTAAGACACTCCGTTCCTTGCTGTGTGCGGGATACGTGATTTAATTGTTTGTGAAGCTGATTTAATTTCATTTTTAACTACAATTTATGTAAAGATTTTATATAATATAATTGTCTATTTTATATCATATAATTGTCTACAGGGTGGAATTGTCAGCACCACTTTAAATGAAACTACAGTTTTAACTACTCTATAAAAGCTTAATATAATTCAGAAAAAAAATAATTCCCAAAAATGAAAAAGTTATTTTTTCAAAAAAAAAATAAATAATAAAATTATCGTTTTAAAATAAAACGCCATTTGTAAAGTATAACATAAACACGCACACACTTACCTGTCAAATCGGCAACGTCGCACACGTATGTGTGCGTCACACGAAATACAGGTATGGATAAAAATCGTGAAATGAAAATAAAATCCTACGTCAAAACTGTTGAGGTACCTTGATTAATTTTTTTTGCTCTGGGATTGAAATATTTTACCCTATATGCAGTTTCAGTAAAAGGAGCGCTGCCTCTTCCAGCCTGTATAATAATAAGTTAAAGCGGACGAAGCCGCATTTGAGTGGCTAGTATATACATATAGAGAATAAAAAATAATAAAAAAACTTACCAATACATTTTCAGGTATCATCAACTTCAGTGGTTGCATTGGCTTCCTCTCTGTTGGGATCTCCAATTCGGACCCTTTATGGGCATACAAATATTCCTTGTTATCTTTCTGTTCTCTGAAACATACAATATTTTTTTGGATCATAGTAGCGATTTGTGTTTTTTTGGATCATAGTAGCGATTTGTGTTTCATTCCACATTAATGACAGAAAAATATTTTAGAATATGTATAATAATTTGAACGTAGCAGTCACTCCCTCATCTCTTCGAAATCGTATTCAGTGTACTTAAGTATGTATTACGTTTTAAATATGTAGGTACAATGATGTCAAATATGTTTGTTTATGTAAACATAAATTTAAAAAAAAACATTTTTAATTAATCAATTACTAAAAATTATTTACTTAATAGTTTTCTTACCGCTTAGGCGTAGTGTGATGGCTATCAGGTTTCTCATTTTGATGCTGAGATATAAGGTCGCAAGCTTTTCCAAGAATTACAATAGACACAAGCACCCTTATAGATATTAGACATAAATAGGCTATAAATATTAAAAACACTGCTGCCAACCTATACACAAAAAAAACATATATATTAGTATTCAAAAAATTAACACTTACCATATATATTTTTCACAACTTAGCATATATATTTTTTATTTAATCAAACTCAAATAATTTACTTCCACCACTCAACACGCAATGGCTTGAAAATTGGGCGTAAACATAAAGTAGGTAACAGAGTGCCTTAACACTATTTAAAACAAGAACACCTCAAATAACACTTACCCGTCAATTTTGACCGCATGTACCAACACTCTGGTTATGACAACTCCTAAAGGCAATGGTATGAAGCCCATTCTCCTTGCAACTAAATCTGAATGGTCACTAAATGCGTACTTTTGCCTCGTTTGCGCAACATCGTAAGCTAAACTCACTGTGTATTCTCTGTACACTCCATAGGGAATTTCGTTAAACCTGCGAAAGTACAAATCATCATAACATAGGGTACTTCACTAAATCTGTCAAAGTGCCATATGCAAATGAGGACATAATTATAAGAATTACTACGTAGCTTGATAAGAACGAATGGCTTAGTGATCAGAGCGCTTAGATTTCTTGTTTTCCAAGAGGTTTAAATCCTGCTATGTTCAATGTTTTCTAAAATATTTAATCCATATTTCCATTTCTTCGCTCTGGCGTCAAGGCAAAGCATACTGTTGAGTTCCGTTACTTAGAATTCGGCGGTAAGTGGGGGGACGGAGTGTCTTAACACTAGGTTCCCTCTACCTATCCTGCTGTGTGCAGGATACAGCGAAAAGGTGATTTTCAATTTTTATAATTAACTTTGCTATAAGTTATTTTTACTTTCCATTTGGATTTTCTTAAATAGACAATTTTTAAAAGAGTCAATAAAGAAAACTTAATTTTCCCAGTTCTGAGGCAAATTTTTGAAACATTGCATTAGGAGCATTACTTTCTCTATTCAAACAAGGACCCTAACTACAACCCTCGTTTTTACCATATGACACTCTCCACTAAACCACGACAGCCTCCACTCACTAAAACAAATCATAAATACAGCCAGTAGAGGCCTGGAAAATTGACACTTCTGACATTCCTTTGAACTTGACTATTAAAAAGTGCCTGTAATAGCCTAATTTAATAAAGAATATTTTGATTTTGAAAATAATGTACCTTGTAATAAAAGCATGTTTCACCCAATCTATTATAACTTCAAACGCAAGCACAAGAACACAGTCCGGTGCTAATATCCAGAATCTCTCCTCTTTCCATATGTATTCCTTCATAGTTTGAAGTACAACTATGAACAATAGTACTGACAAGTGAAGTCGCTCCCTCACATCACTACAAGACACTTGAAATAGATTGTTTTTATCAAATTTCTTAAAAACACTTCCCTTCAATTCTACAAACTGAAAAACAAAATTATGTTTATTAAAATTATATTTTAAGAATTACTTTAAGCATGAAAAATAAAATATATAATAAATTAAAAAATCACAATGACACATTGAGGCTATTGCGGCCCAGCAGCACAGTGTCTGATTGTAAACACAAAGATTGTGAGTTCAATTTCCACCTGGTGCAAAAAAAATATTTCATCACTCTATTAAGAAGATAAAGTGTGAAGGTGACTTTTGCTATCCATCATGTAACAGAGTGCCATAAGACTAGGTTCCCTCCTGCATAAACTAAAGAAACCAAAAATAATGTACAAATAAATTAAATAACATACATGTTGTTGTCTTAAATTAAAATATAGTTTATGACCTACAGTAAATATTGTGGAATGTTGATATCCATATGGTGGGTATGATCCCCACATAGGGAAATTATGATATTTAGATTATTTTCATTTCAAATATTTCCTCAGCCTACCTTGCTATGGCTTAAAAGAATGAAGCTGCAAAAAATATTTTTCATACTTACATTATTAGACATCATTATTATAAGAAGACTTTTATTATTTGAATTAAAAGCTACATTTAGTGTTGTCGCTTGAAACAATACTAATAAGCTGTGAAGAACTGAGTTAAAGCTAAGAAAACTAATTATATATCAGTAATATTGAAAAGTAAATGCAGGCTTATGTAGCACAGTGGCAATGTCTGACTGAGTCTCAATCAGGGTAATAATAATAGGGTATATAATTATTTCCATTTTCTCACTCTGGTCACAAGAATGGCATGAGTATCACCACTTAACTCACCATTACACAAACATTAGGCTGTTAGTGAAGAATAAAGTGCTTTGACACTGGCCACTCTTTGCCTACCTTGCTAACATGGATAGTGTGAAGTAAACAAAAAAAATGATGTAAAAATAATATTTCAAAGGATACAGACATAAGTCACTGCAAAAATTAAATGTGGTATGACACCTAGATGTTCCCTTTTCCTATCGCGAGGTTCAGTGGCTGTCCAAAATAAGGCATCAATTGTATCTTGTCCGAAAGCAGAGAATAATCTATCACCAACCTCTAGCATATTATAAAATATATATAGCTTCATAACACTTTGACTTTTTACTAAGTGATACATCATATTAGTGTCTATATAGCACATGAGAATACTACATATCAATAATATTAAACCTTTAAGTACATCACATGTCTCGGCTGGTTTGAGTATACTTTTACTAGGGTTAGAACAGAATCTAAAAAAAATTTACAAAAATAGTTATTATAAACAATGATACTAAATATGTACAAGATAGTAACTATACATACCCAAAACATTTTCTAAAGAGCCTATTAAAGAATGACCAGAAAGCCATTATAAATCTTAATGGCAAGAATGTGTAAACAAACAAAAGTGAATCTGCACATTGGAAAAAACCATAAGCCATAAATTTTTCTAACTCCTGTGGTATTTTTATAAAAGAATAAACCTTTTCTCTTCTTGCCGAAAATCTTTCTTCATCGTGTTCCAATAAATATCCTCTTGTAAGTTCAACATGCAAAAATGCAAAGAGTGAAGCATTTCTATCACTTTCTACAAAATAAAACGAAATTAATAAAATAATATGATATTAAAGAACTCAATGTAGTAGTAGGAGAATAATATAACCTTTATATTTTGTTCCTTTTTCATTTTTATCAATGATATCACCTGAACAATGTTGTATATTTGTTATGCTCTTGAATCGTAACCTTTTAGTATGCTCCTGTAAGTCTGCGTTTTTTAACGTCATATTAAAAAATATTTACTACTCTGGCCATACGTAACCTATTAAAAATATCTATCTCTCCATTTAGAAATTTCACAAATAGTTTATTTATATGTGATTAAATGAAAATATTTTGGTTCATTAGTATTCAGTTTTGACTTAACTATGATGAAATGACAGTTAGGCTGATGATGAGATGTCTGACATTGACTGCTGATATAAGTGTTAACAGTCACAAGTATTATAAAATAAAGTCCCGCTACTATAGTATTAGTACTGACCTAATATTATACAGTACGCTACGGTGTTGTAAGACATATAACGTAATATATAATAGATTTTGATTACTTACACATATCGTATAGAAAATTATTTTGATAAATCATTTTATCATTTTCTCTCATCTGATTTCTAATGTCTACTTGTAATTCATATATGTACAACTATATTTATTTTCTATTTCTTGCCATATCATACCACTTATTTTTTAACAACCGTAAACAAAATGTGTACGAAATACGAATTACGAACATCAAGAATTTCGATGACGTTAGATATGTTTGACTTTGACAACTGATAACATTTATTATAAAACTCATAAGTACATGTATAACCCAAATACTAACTATGTTCGTGTAACTTGTAAACATCTAACATCATTAAAGAAAAATAAACAGGATCTAACAGTTAATGACTTCATGTTGCCCTGTACTAAAAACCTGCTTTATTAAAAATACTTGAGTGTACCTTACAAGAGTAAGTAATTATGTCGCGTCAAGTGGACCTCAATATTTGCAATCTCCTAGTAGGTCTGGGCCTTGAAGGAGATGAAAACGATTTTTGTGATTTTACTATAGCAGATCAAAATTCAGTCGCAGAATCACAAGGTATAACACCAACAACGCCCTCAAATTTCAAACCAGTTCTTGGTGAAAATGTAACATACGTTGTTGCTTGTGTTATATTAAACGATAAAAATGAACTACTTATGATGCAAGAAGCGAAAGAAACTTGTGCTGGTAAATGGTATCTTCCTGCTGGTCGTATGGAAAAAGGAGAAACTATTGTTGAGGCTGCAACTAGAGAAGTACTTGAGGAAACTGGATTACATTGCAAGCCTGACACACTTCTAGTGGTGGAAACAGCTGGTGGCACATGGTTTCGCTTTGTTTTAACTGGAAATGTATTTGGAGGTGAATTAAAAACACCTGCTAAAGCTGATAAAGAATCTTTGCAAGCAAAATGGATTGGTAATTTACAAGAAATATCGTTGAGATCAAATGATATTCTTCATCTAATTGACAAAGCAAAACTGTATAAGCAAAGTATACCAGGCAAGACATGGCATAAAAATATTTTACCAGCACCAATCCCACATGTAAAAGATTTATTGAGATTAATAGTATTGATCAAAAAAAGAAGTACAAATAGATTACATGTCTTATTAAGTGAAAAAACAATGTTACATTTTCCAACTTGTGAAATCAACCCTGCAAAAAGTGTGCATTCAACTTTAAGAAGATTCATGGTTGAAATGTTTGGTGCTGATGTAGCTCAACACAGACCTTTGGGTCTACTTAATGTAGAAGCTGACCCCTCTGCAGATGGTTGTTGTTTGTCACTTCTAGTTCTTTTTAGACCACCCTTAGAAGAAGTGCCTTTAATTGGGAAGTGTGCTTGGCATGAATTATCACAAGAAGTTGCAAAAGATCTTATTCCTGTTGTTACATCTAAAAATGCTACCATTGAACTACATGTTGTTCGTTAAAAATACATATACAAAAATATATTAAGATCTTTATAATAACACATTATATACTCATTAACTTAAGCTCTCTTTTTATTGATTAAGATATAACCGTCCAAGTATAAATAATTTAATCAACACTTCACTTTAGTGTGGAAGTTTAAATATGTTCAAAGTTATATTATTTGTTTATACTAACATTATAATTACATTCCATTCTTTATATATTAAAAAAACAAGGGTGAAGGTAATTAGATGTAGCCTATATTCAAAGTGCTGGTTACAATTATAGGTTTTAGAAATTATAAATATGTATTTGTTAATACAATATCTGCCAATAATAATATATTATAATTTTTTACTGGGCTTTCCAGTAATCTTAATCTTATATTTAATAAATTAGGTGCTATAAAATTAAAATAACACATGTACCTTTCATAACTTATTACTAATTATTATTTATAATGATAGATTTATTTTGTATTTAGACACATTTGTTAAATGTAATGTTTACATTAATAAATATGAAATGATATGTATTTAAATTATTTTTTATTTCTATTTCCAAGACATGAATTTAAGTCTTTATGATTTCTTTTAGTTTATTATTTTAAGTATATTTTATTTTTATCTTCCACATAAGAGTTAGTAATAATATTTAAATAGGAGTGCTCATGTCCAGGGCCTCGGAGCACTTAGGCACTCTCTCTGAACAGCACTCAAACCTCCAGAATGTATAGTCATTATTTACTTATTATGTTCCAAATGAGCCTTTCATTATTCACTTTAAAGAAATTCTTAATAATAAGTGCTAGTCCTTTCTTTAATAGTGCAATTAGCAAATAATACAGCTTACAGCCTTTAGCCATGTAAACATGTTTTACTACAATAACATTGCTTGTATAAATTTGATGTTATATTTAGCCTATATCTATGTTGATTTTCTTTCTTCCTTCCTCCTGGCATTAATCCCGGCGTATGTTGCCAGAGCCTGCCTTCCTTCTTAACCTACTCCACTTTGCTGCCGTATAAAAGAACTCGTCGGATGATGCTCTTGTATATCAGCCCCTTGAGCTTGGGCCGTATTCTTCGGTCGCAGACCACACCTGTGACTTCCCGTCATTTGGCCCAGGCATCGCTTGTCCGACCATGGACATCGCGATTGATGCCTCCAGACTCGGATCCAAGCCAGCCGGTAAGTCTAAAAAGTTCAGGTAAACTTTTCAGACTTACCGACTGGGCTGGCTCAGGACCTATAAGGATAGTGCTCGAATCCGGGCTCCCGCAGGCCATGTATCGTTGATTTCTGGGACAGCCCGTATATACAGGGGCCGAAGCCGAAGCTACCGATAAGCGAACTAGTTCATTTAAACACAGCGACCTAAACGCTCAGTTTAGGTCGCTGTGCTGTTCTGTCGTGATCTGTGTTGCGAACTACTACGCCCAATCTTAATCTCTAATGCCCATTCCATAGTATCGAAATCGGCCTCCCAGAGGACCTTCACTATTGGCTTTGTATTTTTTTTATTTAAGGGGATCCTATATGAAAGATATAAATTATTGGAAAACTATTAATAAAAAATATAAAGCATTCTTGTTCTCATTATATATCTACATAATATAAATTACTTACCTAAGTTTTAAAAGTATAATATAGAATTCAATAACATTATATTTTGTTTATAAAATTATGTCAAAGAAGAAACAAAACGCATACAGCGTTTGACCACTGTCAAACAAATAAAAAAAAACACTTTTTGTTTATAGTCGTCGTAAGGAACATATTGTTATTGTTTATATTATTTATAACAATAATACGCTATACACGTTCAGTGCTCACTGATGCGCTGTACTGGGCTATATTGATATTATCTGATTCTATTCCTACTATTCTGTCCATATCTAAAATGGCATCCAAGAAACATGTTTTTACGAAAATAGAGAAGAAAGTGTTCTTAGAAATTTTAAAATCTCATTCTACTATAATTGAAAGCAAAAACACTGACAGCTCAACTTTACGCGAAAAAAATGTGGCATGGAATAAAATAACTAAGGAGTACAATGCAAGTCATCATGTAACAGGCCAGGTAAATAGTCCAGTCATAGTCATAGGGTTTATATTAGTAATTTTATTTTACCTTGTTGTGTACTCAGATGGATAAACTAGCTTATTATTCAATATTAGGTCTCAAGTAAGCAACTGAGGCGACTGTGGACCAATATGAAACAGCGGCAACGAGAAGCGATAATGAAAGAGCGACAACATGGCAAAGCCATTGGTGGAGCGCCCTTAACCAGTAGTGCTGTCATTGAGTCGGATGTTACACATATTGCTCCCGGTCTTATGATTGAGGTTCCTGGAGCAAATGATTCAGATATAGTGTTCCTAGGTATCTATCATTAATGTTTGTTACTGGTCTGGTTTGTATCTGTACATTAATTTACTTGTCCTATCAGACCAAAATCTATTGTCATCCTTTAACTATCTATTATTTTGAATAACTAAAAATTAAATTCCCCACAAAAAAAGGTCAATTTTAGATCAGTAAACAGCATTAGGACACTTCTATATGTAGGTAAAATGTAGTTTGTTAGTTTGAAAAATATATCAATTATATTTTTCAGAATCTGAAGATGGCTCATTGGACACAGACTATGACCAGCCTGAGTTATTCCTGGATGTTACTCAACAACCATGCAGCCGCACTACTATGGCAAAATCACAACCTGAACTACCAACAATACTTCATCCAACTAAAACTCCTTCTCCTCTGATTGTAACATTTTCACCACCTCGCAACATAACAAGTCCATCATCACGCACAATTACAATTCGTCATCCTACTAATAACACAAGTCCTGTAACTCCATGTACGACAAGTCCTCCACTTCCTCATAATACAAGTCCTTCACCTCCACGTAACACAACTCCACTTCCCATTAGGACAACAGCTATCTCCGCATTGTCAACCTCTACATGTTCCACCACCTCATTCCAACACCGGAAAACTGGTATCCTACAGAAAGAATACAGGGACAGGTTTAAGCGGGCAGGTGAAATTCATGCTATGAAGAAAGAGTTGTTAACATTTAATATAAGAGAAGCTAAAGCAAAAGCTGAATTAGCAGAACTAATATTACAACGAGAACACTCAAGAAGTGGTATTTAATTAATTTAATTTACACTTTTTTGTTTAACTCTCTCCATCTCATTTTCTATATATCTACATATTGCAAAGTAGGCAGAGGAAACCTACTATCATCACATGTGCAATCAGATGATTTTGCACTGTGACATGACTGCTTTTTTCATATACCCTGTGGTTGTATTTGTTTAAAAGATTGAGTTTTGATGCCCAGTGAAAACATTATATTAATAAGTGCTTTGTACTAATGCCTTCATTTAAATAATTTTCCAAAAATTTTTACTGTCAAAAAAATAAATAAATAAAATAAACCCGCGTCACGCTTTATCGTGCACACAGCAGGGTAGGCGGATGGAACCTAGTCAAGTCATTCCATTTCCCACTTTACGCCGAATTGTGAAGGCAATGCGGGCACTGTTGAGTGGCGGAACTCAATGAAGTGCTTTGCTTCAACACCAGAGTGATGAAATGGAAATATAAATTTAAATAAATATATCATTTCTTCAAGTAAGGTTTGAACCTACAACTAACCGCGTTTACATTCCCACTTGTGCGCATGCGACACCTCTTTCCTCAGAGTGGCAGACAAAGTTAATTTCATTTCCTAATTACTAATTTCGTATTTTACCATAACTAATGTTTCTTTTTCAGATACCAATGAATAATATTTTAAACAAAGAGAGATGAGCCATTGAGAGAATCTTTTATAAGTCAATAAACTTTTCATTTATATTTAGTTGTAGTAATTTAACAATACATTATTTATAATTGATTTAATAATTTTATTTGATATTCATTGGTCTTTCAAAGAACATAAAATAATATCCATTACTCTAGATGGGTTCAGTAGAGTTGTTATCTTTTAGAGGATGTCGTAAAAAGAACCTTTCCATTTACACTTCTTGCTAGTAATAATTTTCAAGAATGTATTTTTGAGTAGAAAACCTGCACATTAATTTCTCATTAGACTATTTTTTTTCTTCGTGCTGTATGCCTCACACAGCAGGGACGCCAAAGGGAGCTATGTTAACACACTCCATTAAGTTAGTTAGTTTAAGACTTTCCGCCGAATTCGGCTTCGCCTGTTGAGTGGCGAAACTCGCTCTTGGCCTTTTACCTTTAAATTTACAAATAACAAGTAAGAAATAAGAAAAAGTAATCGGTTTTACCAATAACTAGTTGCATACTTTTTTCTGTAAGACTAAAGAAAATTGTCATACAAGAAAACTTAGTACCTATATGTCCCTTCTAACTCTATAGAATATATCGCATCTTTAAAATTATAGTGACCTGACCAAAAGAACCATGATTTTCAGAAAGAGAGAAATAATATACATAAATAAATTAACAATTAATTTAAATACATTTACTATTGTATCATCTAAAATGACTTTGTAAGCCTAATTTTTGTACAAAAACGTAATCGTACAAATCTTTATTTTTCGTTTCTCAAAACTTTATATTTTTAAATAGGCACTAGCGGCGTTAGGGTAGGGCGAGCCTGGGCGACCGCCCAGGGGCGCCGGGCGCCGTAGACGCCCGTTTAGGGCGCTTTGCGCAAAGATGTCTAAGATTTAAAAAAAAACAAAGTCACCGTCGTCTTTGATATCTAAAAAAAAAAAAACTAAATCACCGTCATCTTTGATGTCTAAAAAAAAAACGAAGTCATCGTCGTCGTCATTGAAATATTTATCAACTTTGAAAATAAAATTGCAGAAAACATAGACTTTGAATGCCTAATAAAAGAGTTCGCAGATAGAAAGGCTAGAAGTGAAATTTTATTAGTTTTTGTCATTTTTTTTTAAATACATGGTTATTTCGTTGTACTCATTCCCTGTTTAGTATATTATTGAAATGTAATTAGGGGGCGCCGAAAAAATTTCACCCAGGGCGCCGGTTGTGCTAAAACCGGCCCTGTAAATAGGTCACTATAATGCTAAGGGTGCGATATGTTCCTTGATGTAATTAGTATTATAGCGATAAGACCACCGTACACTCGACAAAACGATGGTGAAGTTGATTTATTTAATAATAATTGCATATAAAAAAAAGAACAAATGTTATGACGATTTATTTAAGCAATACAAAACATGTAGTGACTAGAAAAACATGAAACCTATTTGTTTAAAGTCGGAATCTTTTATTGCATACACTATAAAATTATTTTATATCGCTTTATTACGATTTAATTATCCACCGTTATAATAATCATTGTTACTGGTCAACGAAAAAGTAATTTTACCAAATAAAAAAATATTTCTAAAACAAATGTCCTAAATAATGCATCAGATTATTATAAATAGTGGGAGCGACGTTGATAATAAAATAACTACTAATACTGCCTAAAACCTAGAAATGCATTTTGTGTGAAAGACAATTTCCTGGTAACACATCTTAATTTAATTTATATACAGTTTGTACAAAACAATATCATGAGTATAATTTTAATTTAAATTTTTTTGCATATCAATCAAAATTTCATACTACAAATGTATAAAACACTATTATATATATGCACATGAATTTTGGCCTAATAAGTAAAGAATTGAAATTCGAAAAGTGATAAACAAATATTATTAGTTTTGATTTCCGACACATACATAAAGATTCAAATAAAAAACCATATTTAAAGAGCAACAATAAATTGTCTCAAAAATTATAAGTAGTATTAACTTCTACTTAATCTTATTGAATATTGTTTAATCACAAATATTTGTAATCTAAGCGATCAGAATCAAAGCCTCTTTAAATATGAAGTATGTAGATGCCTAAAAATAAATACTAGATACACTATTTATTAAATTCATGTCTTTAAGGCGAATTGCCTGTGTCATGTTTATTGTAGACCAGGGATGCTACAGAGCTCCGTTACCGTAACTATCGGATAACCGAAATAAAAAATCGCTAAGTAATCGTAACTTAATGAAAATAAGTTTTGAATAATTTCGGATATGGGCAGAGTATATAAAATATGTTATGGCAAAATTTAAATTGAATTAATTAATATATAATAATAATGTGTCATAAACGACAGTCAATAACAGATTATTTAAAGATAAAGGCAACTCAGATAATAATAATAGGTATCACACAATGATATTGATAAATTAGTGATAATTAATTGCATTCAAATGGCCTCAAGTTTTTTTGTCATAATATTTCTCAAAAATCTAATATCCACAACCGAAATTATCCAAAGCTAATGAATGATCCAACATAATTGTACATCCATAGCCAAAAATGAAACCAACATAGTAATCTTCTTATATGTATCCCGTGACATCCCTGATATAGAGTAGTAACAAATTTTTAGCCTAACTGTATCCCTTGAATCCAAGTATTAAGGTCGTTAGAAGCGGGATAATCGAGAACATTCTCTGTAGAGACATCAGGCGCAATAAGACGACGGGCGGCCGCCTGACCAGAAAGAAAGGCACCATGTGCAGTTGAATAGAAGCTACTATGCGTATGCTCCCCAGCGAAGAGCAACACAGGCTGAAATAAATAATAATACATTACTTTTTAATAATTTTTCCCCGAATTTTTGCTATATTTGTAGGTAGCTCGGTAAGCAGAGGAAAACTAGGGTCGACGCTGCGTTTTGCGTCGGTATCATTTCCTCCAAATGGGAATCGAATCCACAACCGTTCACAGTCGTATGCTTGTGCCCTTGCGCCGTTGTTATTTATTTATTTAATATTAATAAGTCTGTTAATAGATATTATACAGGGTGGAAGAGGCTGCGCTTCTTTTACTGAAACTGCATATAGGGTTAAATATTTCAAACCCAGAATTAAAAAAAAAAATCAAGGTACCTCAACGGTTTGGACGTAGGATTTTTTTTTCATTTCACCATTTTTATCCATACCTGTATTTCGTGTCACGCACACATACGTAAGCGACGTGGCCGCTTTGACAGGTAAGTGTGTGCGTGCCTATGTTATACTTTACAAATGGCGTTTTATTTTAAAACGATAATTTTATTATTTATTTTGTTTGAAAAAAAAACTTTTTTATTTTTGAGAATTATTTTTTTTCCGAATTATATTAGGCTTTTATAGAGTAGTTAAAACTGTGGTTTCATTTAAAGTGGCGCTGTCAATTCCACCCTGTATAGGCATTACAGATTAAAATAAATTTAAGTCTGTATTAATTAATACTGTATTTACATACAGTACATATTTACAGATTTAATAATATAACAATTATCATTTTACAGTCAAACATCAGTCAGTCGGCATCTTACTGAAATAATATTGTTTAATCAAAACTGGGGCAATTAATCATATTTAGTTCCTACTCTATAGAGAAAAAGTGCGGTGTTAAGTCCTATCACTCAACATGCAGTGTTTTGAGTTTGAGCATAGAACAGACTATTCTGCCTACTCTGCTACATTCAGGGAAAGGCAAAGATGAAACTAAAGAAAAGTCACGTCCATAATAATTAATCGATACGTAAACAAACTACTACTAATAAATAACAAAAATGAATCACTGACATTTTATAAGATAGGAAAAGAGTTTAAGGTGCCATTTACCTTTTTATCATGAACATTTCTAAATAATGGTTGTGCTAAGCTCTCAATATCGTTTTGGCTAGCTCCAACACCAATGGCGGTGTATGAACCCCTTGTATACGGTTGCTTTTTCCAATTAGTACTGAAATGTGAAAAATAATCATTTAAAAATAAATGTTTGTTTTTTAAAAGTGTGAAAATTCACACTGTCCCACATATATCAGATGCATAAAAAGGAACCTAGTGAGAAGTACTCACTCACTTTTCGTACTCACTTTTCGCCCAATTTTTGAGAGATTGTGTGTTGAATGGCAGGCATCAACACCAAGCTTCATTATATTACCAGAGTAAGAAAGCGAAAATAATTCATTTCCTTAAGTGGAAATCGAACCCACAACAGCCTCTCTCCATTACTATATATATTGATAAAATAGTATCACTTATATGAAATTCAGTAAAAAGAATCTTTTTCTTAATGAATTATGTTTGATGTATTATGCAACAGCAATAATGAATTTAAAAATTTATTATATCACTTATCTTTTAATAAAACTTATTATAGATATGCTTTTTAATATCAATATTAATTTAATCTTAAGATAATATAATTGATAATCATGTTTTAAATTATAACCCAAGGCATTTTTGCAAATAATAATTATTATTTGAAATGTAACATTAAATATGCAAGGCAGTTGTGAAAAAGCAGCATAATATCCCACTGTAAATGTAACAATTGTGAGTTCACTCTCACTCAGTGGAAAAAAGATTTATTATATTTAATTATTTTTACTACTTTGCCCTGATGACGAGACGAAACTTAGTTACACAAAACACAATATTTGATAAATTGGATAGAAAGTGGAGACTGTCTTAACACTGTTCTATCTGCCTATTCTGCTTTATGCAGAAAACAGCCTGAAGAATAAGTAAATACTAACCACACACATGTTTGAGGTTCTGGTACAAATGGATCATTCAAAAATTTTCGTAAAATTTTTGTACATGTAGCACCAACCTCTTCCATAGATAGTGTTTCCATATACTCTGCTTCTTTTCCAGATACCCATCCCAATAATAAAGTTTCTGTTACTTTAACAAATGAATAGATCTTTTTGTACCATGAAACGGCAACCTCTTCTGCACTTTGTGCATTTTCCCACAATAACATTATTTCAGTAATGTCTGGATTAAGAAACGGCCTTTCATATTCAAGAAATATTTTATCAACAGCACCAAACAACAATCTTTCCAGAGATTCTTGTTTATATTGAGGTAATGAAGGCTCAAACAATGATGTTGCTTTTTCTTTTAAAACTCCCAATGGTATAGTGCATATCACATGATCAGCATAAAAACTTTCTTCATTTTCACAAATAATTTCTATGCAGTGAGATAATTTTTTGTTATGTTTTTCAGAATTTATTTTATTAGAATCATTAGAGTCACCTGCTTTCTCTGAAGTAGATGCTTTTGAAATATCCTCTATCACGGTCTGATCTGAATCTTCAGATTCTTCTCCAATTTCATCAATTTGCCTTGAATTGTTGTGTTCAGAATCCCAAATAATTTTAACCACTGGATTATTTGATAATATTTTATTCACAGGTATATTTTTAGTCATAGGCCCCAAAATAGAACTATAGCCAGAGGGTATCACAATATTTCCTCCCTGTAATTCTGTATAACTACCTAATTCCAGAAGATCAATTTCATCCATTGTAGTACACCCAGATATACATGTTTCACGTTTCAATAAGCAGTCAAATATTAATCTTCTTAGCTTCTTCTCTTCTGACGATGGTAAGCGCTCTAAATAAATAGTTGCTTCTAGGTTTATGTGTTCCCCAACACTATGTATATCAGGAGGAGGTAAGTATTGACACAAAAAATACTCTTCACATCGCCGTAAGAAACAGACGTATGCTTCATGTATTTCATGTAACACTCCGAACGGCACTTGCTTACCATTTTCAGTTGCAGCAATAACTTTATGAGGCTTAGGTGTACTTATTATATTTACAAGTCCATTCGCAGTTGCTAATTCGTATATTGGATTACTCAAAACACCATGTATATAATTTGCTCCTAGTTCAACATTATGATTTTTCAGTGGTATTGACAGTATTCTACCACCGATTCGTTTTCTAGCTTCTATTATTATAAAATCTTCCATGCCATTTTGAATAAAGTAATTGGCGGCAGCTAGTCCTGCTATGCCACCTCCAATTATAACCACTTTGTTTCTATTTATATTACATTTTTTACGAGAATTTGAATTATCGTCACCCATAATATTAAAAGGGAAATATTGTTACAATTTTTGTCACTGAGCTTTTGATTTTGACGCTCAGTCAGCTGTTAGTTTGGCATATTGACATAATTCTATTGCTGATCTGTGACATAAGTCTATCTTTGAATTGTCGTACCGTACGGTATCTAATATATTACATTTATATTTAAAAATACCTTTAAATGGTATTAAAAAGTTTATATTTAATAAAATAGTATTTAAAACCAACAAATGCTTTTATATATGACACTAATATACTAATCATATCTATCATATTTGTTGTAGTAATTCCAAAATATCGAAAATTACGTTAAAAAATATGGAAGAAATTTATCAAATAAATATTTATATCTGAACAATAAAAAGAATTACAAGTTAAAAGTAATACTCATCTTATAAACATATATTCTACTTTAGACAATAAAAAAGAAATTATCTAAAAAGGACTCCGAAAAAAGTTATGCGTTACTAAACATGAAAAAACAACCTTATGCGTCGAAATCAAATAGAAAACCACTGTTCGAGGATTAACAAGAATATTTAAATTAAAAATTATTAGTGAAGCTACAGAAGGCTTAATATTTTATGAATAAAGTAAATGAAATATAATTTTAATAGATAAAAATGATAATCACACATGACACAACCCTAAAAAACAGATCCTGACACCTTACTCGCCCCCCACCTCGTTTTCCTGCTTTTAGCAAATGACATCTATTTCATTCTTTCATTCGCAGTTTCCTATTGCTATTACTTTCTAATGACCTTTGAATATGCTGAATAATAATATCATAAAATCTTTGTTTACTTCTTCACTTGTAACTCACGCGAGTGTTTTTGTTATTGTGGACAAATATATTATCAGCAGTTAAGTTAATGCGTTTTGATCTACTAACGATCTTGTATAATATTGAAAAAAACACATAGAATATTTTTAACTTAAACATTTCAGTAACAGTGAAATATATAGTTCGATCTAAATTTAATATTGAAGTCATTGTGAATTTTCAATTACCAGTGAATTTATTTAGTGTCGTCTTATGCATGTAATACAAATAGCATTATGTAATGAAAAATGAAGTATTTTTACTTAACTCGCAAAACAAGAAACATTTTTAAAAACATTTAGTGCTCCGTTGTGTAAACTTGTGAAATAAATAAACATTACAAGCTTCGACACGTGGGACTCTTTGAATTAAAATCGATAAAGACGTAAGCGTGCGCCAGTCTATCAACGAGACGATTCTACGTCAAGGTCACTTCAACTAAACACGTGCAATGTCGGATTCTATTTACACTCATGATTTTCTTTTAGATTCTAGTTTAGAAATCAAACAAGAGTTATCGTATGAATTAGGTGCAATGTCAGCATCTGTACCAATCCCACACAGACGAACCGAACTTGGAGACTTTAACACAGACATAGATTTATGTTTACAAGATAGTCAAGTTGGATCTTTTCACAGTGTTCCTTCTTTGCCTTATAGCAAGTTATCATTTGAAGCTGATACTTCCAAAATGGAACCCTTTAAAATGGAAGATGATGACATATTTCAAGTAGACAAAGCAGACCTTATATTAGGGCCAACATTAGCAGAATTAAATGCAAATCCTGATACTTCTTTGGATGATTTAAATTTTGATGATCTACTTTTGCCAGAAGAAAGTGGTTACTGTATACAGATAGGTGGGGCTATGAGTGGTTCAAAACGCATATCAAACACATTACAAGCTACAAATATGATGTCTACAGACAGTCCGTGTAGTCCATACAGCCGTGCTCAACTTGCCTTTTCACCATCAAGTCAACATAGCTCAGCGTCTTCAAGTTTTGTGCCACCTATTAGTCAATTACCAGAATTGCTTCTTAGGATGGATGGATACAGTGGGGAAATTGCGTTAGGCCAGTCTGTACCTGCATCCTCAGTTTTACCACCATATCCTGCTAGCGTGAAAACACAACACTCTCAATTATCGTCATCGGCTCCTACACATTTGACTATGGAACAGGTATAGTTTTAAAATATATCTCTTTTTAATAATAATAAAAAATATTTATATTTCTTTTTTAGCTTTACACTGCATCTTGCATAGAGCGGGTAGATAGAGAGAAATGATTGTTAAGACAAATCTTCAGTACTTCTTGTTTTCAGAGTGAGGAAATGAAAATAATTCATTTTCCTGAGTAAGAATCCATCCTACAAGCACCACATTCACAGCAAGACTACTAGGTATTAATAAATATACATGTCACAAATTAGTTATTTTCAAATATTTACTTATAAAAATGTATATAATAATTAAATATACTACCACTATCATTCTACAGTGATTGAGACACACTTATAAAAAATCTGTTCTGATTTGTTTTTTAATTTTGATTTTGTGCCATACATAATTGAGCACCATCACTTTACCAATGTAAGATACATCTAGAGTAGAAAGAAGATAATGAATCAAAATAAGCCTATTAAAAAGATATACAATTCAAATTCATTGATGTTAAAACCACATGTGTAGATAAGCTTAAGATGAAAGTTTGTTTTCTCAAAAGATATGGCAGCGACGGGAGCCACGAAAGCACTTGTTATCAACAAGTTCCTTAGCTGAAGCTGGTTCTGTATCCTCATTATCAGGAGGTATACTTAGCCCAGGGACGGGAGATTATTCACAGGATGAAGACGACAGAGATATTGAATCAGATGAGGACAGTGACAGATATGAAGATTTGTCATCAGATGGTAAAAAATATTATTACATTGCCAATAAAAATATTTGACATGCTCACTTTACAATGTATCCTGCCTATAGCAAGTCCGTCCCTCATGCATTGCCCAAATTTCGACACGCCATGTCTGGGCTATTGTTACCGGAGGGGGAAATGAAAATTTTTGAT
The DNA here is from genome assembly GCA_016802625.1 of Heliconius numata. Lineage (NCBI taxonomy): Eukaryota > Metazoa > Arthropoda > Insecta > Lepidoptera > Nymphalidae > Heliconius > Heliconius numata. The sequence continues at coordinate 1,080,694 of JAEBDU010000004.1, forward strand.
TTCCTCTTGTGGTAATCGCACCCACAACCGTCGTATTAATAACGAGACACTGTGCCATAACAGTCTTATAACTTTAATATTCAAAATTGAAATATTACTGTAATATCCTGGAAATTATTATATAACATTATTTATTTATTAAAATTTATATTTCGATTTCTTCAATCTGATGTCGAGGCAAAGGGTGGCGTTGAGTTCCGCCACTCAACACGCAATGCCTTCAGAATTCGGCGGAAGGTGAGGAGCGGAGTATCTAAACACCAAGTTCCCTCTGCCTGCCCTGTTTGTGAGGGATACAGCGTGAAGCTGAACATTAGTTTATTTATCACAGATTCCAATGATGAATGTCCTGAAAGAAAAGAGGCACGACGTAATGCAAAAAAAGAAAAGTACTTTTGGCAGTACAATGTACAAGCCAAGGGCCCTAAAGGACAGAGGTTGATTCTAAAAAAGAAATTAGAAGACCCACACATCCTGAACTTAGTTACAGATCCTGTATTTAGTCCCAATTGCAATGTAAAAGGCATAAAACACAGGTATTTTATTATACATAATAAACATAATTTTTAACTTGATACATAATGTTATTAATTATAAGTTATTATTATTCTTGTTTATAAGTTGCAGCATTTCATGAAATGTCATTGATCCAGTCTACCCATATCATGGTCTGACCAATTGATTAACTCAAGGGAATGTATTATTTTCATTTCCCTGCTCTGGTATCAAAACAGAGTGTGGGTCTCAGTTCCGCCACTTAATATACAATGTTTTGAAAACTGAGTGATAAATTATCTTAACACTGGGTTCCCTCTGCCTACCCTGCTATATGTGGGATATAAAATAAAAAAAAATTGTAAATTTTGTTAAATAATTAAAATAATAATTATTATTTATTTTCATTCTAGTGGAAAAGCAAGAAAAGGTGACGGTAACGATCTTACACCAAATCCAAGAAAATTATATTTAATAGGCTTAGAATTAGATAAATTGGGAAAAATTATTAACGACATGATTCCCGTGAGTGAATTGCCATTCAATGCCAGGCCAAAGACGAGAAAAGAAAAAAACAAATTAGCATCAAGAGCTTGCAGATTGAAGAAGAAAGCTCAACATGAAGCTAATAAGTTAAAACTTTATGGCCTACAACAAGAACATAGTTAGTTTTTTTTTGTGTTTTTTGTACAGCTTCACGCTTTTTCCCACATAGAGGGAAGCTAGTGTTAAGACACTGTTCGTTGTTTACCGCCTAATTTTTGAGACATTTCGTGTTGTGGGATGGGTATCATCGCCGCGCTTTATTACTTTAACAGATTGAGGCAATGAAAATGATTTGTTAAATCCCGAGCGGGAATCGAGGTTACAACAGTCGCTTACAGTCATACACTGCCGCTGCGCCACGACGGCCTCAGTTACTATGAAAAAATAAATCTTGAATTCGTATCTCTATATATAAAATCGAAAGGTCACTATAGGACGTAGGTGCACGCTAAGACGGGAATTTGCAGTATTCGACTTCTAAGGGGTTGTTTTTGGGGTCGAAAGTTTGTATGAAACTTCGTTACTACAAATGCTAGGAGTCTCAAATTTTGCATAGATGTCACTAGGACGTAGTCATGGAGACAGAAATTAATAATAACATAGTTCACGCGGGACCAACCGCGAGCGGGCCGCTAGTATATTCATATATTTTAAAACATTTCAGGACGACTTATAAGTGGAATTAATCAAATGAAACAAATAGTTAGTAACCGAGTTTCTAATCCGGAAAATAATGTCGACTGGTCGTCCCACATAAATAATATTGTTTCTACTGCAACAGGTATTACGAAAAAAGTTTTTTTTTATTACAAAAAAATAAATAACACATGTTAACCTCATAACAGGGTAGGCAGAAGGAATCTAGTGTTAAGACACTCATTTCTTGAGACAATGTGTCGAGTGGTGGGAGTTAATGCCGCGGTTTGTCTACCAGTGCGGGGGAATAAAAATAATATAAACAATCATTAGCCAGAGTGGAGATCAAACTCGCTACCGTCGCGTACTAGTAGTCACATACTATTTCACTGCGCCGTTGTTATTAAATATCTCATATAATATTATTAAACTTCATTACAGAAATCAAGATAGCGGGAAAAACATCAGAATTTGTTAACAAAATTTTGGACAATGTCAAATCAGGTCAAAACAATGGTGGTCTTAATGACATAAACCTACATTAAAGGTAACGTACAGATTTACGAATATTATATAACGAAAGGCTGTTTTATGTACCTCCCAAAGTTATTTAGAGAAGAACTTTTATCTCTTATCTTTCATATTATAGAATTTTAATTGTCAAAGACAATTTTATTTTTGTATGAATTGAAAATAGTTGTAGTTATTATAAATATCACATGGCAACTAACATGAATATTGAAAAAATTCTCATCAAATATACCTACATATATGTATATATATATATAGTTATAGTTTGTGTTGTTTTATAAATCAGGAATGTTACAGATGTAGCATTACGGGTCTGTTAACGGATATAAGAAGAATACTGATACACTAATATCTGGTTTGGTTATGGATACTACATTTTTGAGATGTTTTTTTAACAATGTGCGTAATTGCATCTGCACTCTGATGACAAGTCTCATTTAGACTTCGCCCATATTTGAAATTATCCGAAACTTTTATTTTGGATTCGGTTACAAGTTGTTTTCAAATTTCGGATCATCAACAGTTTCGATTGTGGTTACGGGTCTCTGTAATGTTCCTGGTTTATAATAATTATTATTATGGTGTGTTATTCTCCTATAATATTGGTAAAATATTAGCCAAACATTGTAGTCATATTATAGCTAGATATAGTGTTAGTTTGGAGCAGGTCAAATTTCTATTTATCTTAAGATTAAAATGTATAGATTTTAAATATTGTTTTAAAATATAAGTATAGCTTCATTAAGCTTAAAAGTTACAAAATATTATGTCTATAACTCGTTGATTTATTATTAATAAGTTAATTTTATCAACCGACCGACCCCGACCAATTTGATTTTATAAATCAATATAATGTTATATTTTTATTCTAACTTGTCCCTGTTTATATAATAAGAGTGATGGCCCATAGAAAATTATTATATTTACATATATTTATTAAATAACATAATAAATGATATACTATTCACATGTTATGTACAGTCCGGTTCATGCGTTGTGCTCGTGGCCATCTTGAAGTTTTCGGAATTTTTGCGTATTGTACAATCGAGAAAAAATAATCAAAAGTAAGAAAAAATCTTAACATATGCGCAGCTAGCTTTAGTGCAGCCACGAATTATCGCCCGTACTGTATAGCTCGACAAATAATTAATATTTTTTTAACATAACCATGAGTCAAATTTGCGCATGTACACTTACACAGTCGTATTCGATATGGATCGCGCTCTACTGTACTTTAGTGTTGCGATCGGGCTCGCGGGGTGTTGTGAGCGAGCGCAAATTGTTTTCGGTCTATATATGCTTTTGTTCCATATGTTACAAATTTGCCTTATATATTAGCATTATTTAATGAACATAATAGATTAATAATTTGAACCATGCATAAGTATAATAATCAGTCATGTCATTCTATTTACATTTTTAAAAACATATTGTTAGTTAAATAGAAAAGTGGCTAAATATTAAAGAAAACTAAATTTTATAGTGAGGGCGTGTAAAGTTTTTAACTTTGTGTTTTGTTTTATTTTTCTATCTAGAGTCTAGTCTAGATTCTAGACTGTATTTTTTCTAAATTAACATATTTTGTTGATGTATTACAAATAAAACATAAAATTCCGAAACCACACTTTATACTATATTTCTTTAATCCATTAAAATAATGTTGAGTAAACTTATTTGGGCTAATAATCTTAATTTTAAAAAACTTTTCTAATTAAATGACGATATTGATATGTATATTTGCTGGACCAGACGTGATATGTATAAAAGTAATTGTGACAAAGTAATTTGTTTGTATGTCATTGAATTTTAAATATTTTTATACATATCAAATTTTATATAAAGAAAAATTTTCGTATTATTATTTTATTAAATTTATATGTATGTATTTATGTAAAAATAATCATTGTTCGAAATTCATGTTATCTATTTCGAATGCGGAACATACAAAAATATTTGCTTACATTTGTCAACAGAGGTGTGGTGTCCAATTTCATTAAGCATTTACACTTATTTATTATAAAATACTAAGAGAAATAAAAAGATAAAGACGAGACGAGCCAAAGCGCGGTGTTGAGTTCTGCCACTCAACACGCGATGCCTCGAGAAAGCAGGAAACGTCCTAGGTTAGGCTCCCGGGTTCCCTTTTTTCCCAAAAAAAAAGAGATTTTTTTATATCATGTTTAGAAATTCTATAATATTTGTGATAAAATTAGCTTTAGACATGGCTAAATTTAAATATGTATAAAAAAATTATAATATAATTATATAAGTTCTTGCGAGTACTTCTGATAGCTCCATCAAATCAATATGCAAAGTGACTTGATGAAGTATCAAGACTATTTCTCTGGTGGCAAAGCTATTGGCAATAGAGCGCAAAGCTGCTGAAGGATCTCTTGTGATTTGAGATTCTATTTGTATTCCGCATATAACAGAGTAGGCATAGGGAACCTTGTGTTATACATAATATATAAACCTAGTATCATAGTACTAGCCGGGGGGCTGGTATTATGATAGTAGGTTTGTCTGTCCCCTGTCTAGTCCAGGGATACAGCGTCAAGATACTTGATTCATTAATCACAATACTTGACTTGACTTTAAAAGTCAAATCATTTAAAAATGTCATTTGGCCAATTTTTACAAATTATGTCTTTCATTTTTATATTACCCACTTAGTGGCGTAGCGCCAGGCCACTGCCCCCCAGGCCAGGCTACTATTTTTAGATAGGAGCCTAAGTAGACTTCACACTTCAAAAAAAAATGCTCTACACCTCTGTATGATTGAATAACATATTATGAATCTATATAAAAAAATAAAATATTGTGTTAAAAACCAATCATATAATAATTAATAAATGTTATACTTAGATGTATTATTAATAATAAAGGTGTACAATTAAATTGACATTATTGTTAGTAATAAAATGAAACTTTTAAAAGTTAGATGATGCTGATCTTAATAATAAACATCTTAATTATAATTTAGAATTAATGTAGTATCTAAGTGATGTATAATTTGTCATATTAATGTTAGAAATGTAGCTGAAAGAAGATTTATTATTTTTTTACAATCAGCCTTAACTAAGAAAGAAATCCAGTACAAAAAATAAGCAATATTTTGTACTAATATATCCATATAAAAATATTTATATTATCTATATAATGAAATCTAACCTAAAAGTCAACCTTTTTTGACTGCTTACATTTATGTATTTGATTTATACCAAAAATATTTTAACTTTGTATTTTTAAATTTTATTTGACATCATGCAATTGCATCGAAAACATGCAAGTTGACTACAAAATATTTTTTCTTTGATATTTTCTTCAAAGCCAAACAATGTCAGAACTATTTTTTTTATGGTATGTTATACCAATATTCAAGTGTTATTTCACGATAATAATAGCATTTTCTCTTGCTAAATGATTATTCTTAGCAATAATCTTTTGGTAGTGGAAATTATAATAATCTTACACAAATGCTTACAACATAAAGAAGTTGTTATGAGTGTGTAAGAATGTTGATGCATCTTAATATTATATGGCTTAGTGATCAACGCACTTAGATCGTGAAGGAGGTGTGGGTTCGAGACTCGCTATTTAAAACTGTTTATACACTTACTAAAATATTGAAAATTATTTTGCATAAAAATATGAAAAAATAATAATACTGCAGGCTTAAAAATGATCATAAGATCATGCCACAAAATATGTATACATATATTTTTTGCTATAACTATTCTGCGATTCAATAGGCTGTGCTAATCTGTATATATTCCTGTAAGATTTGTTTTGTTATTACTTTTATTGTAATATATTTTAATAATAATGATTATGTTGATATGTCATTTTATGTTATTTTTAAATATAAGAATTGTTTATGAATTCAAGAAATAAAATATAATACACAATATATACTTTTTATTAAATGTACAAATTAGATGTTAACAATGTACTTCCTTTGATATTGCCATCTTGAATTATTTGGAGTTTTTCCAATAGTTTCTTTATTGGATTGCTCTGAAAGTCTTCAATATGCTCAATATAATAAACCAAAGCAATAGCCGACATATTTGTATGCTGTCTTAAACATAAAGCTGAAATAAATATGTTAATTATGAATAATAATCATTACAAACTTGTGATTTTTATTTCCACAAAGGTATGTTTCCAAAAATATGTTACTGCTATGTTAGCAGTAATTCAAATTTGTGGAATATTGTCACTAAACTTTTTGGTTGTAGGTGTGCATCATAAGGAGGAATGAACTATTTTAATTTTGTTGCTCTTGTAAACAAATCTATTAAGTTCCACCGCTCAACATGAAATGTCTTTAGCTCGAGCAGAAAGCAGATATTAGTGTCCATTAGGGGTTGCCATTGTGTTTGGTGCTTTGTTCTCTCTGGCTACTGCTCCCGAGATAGAGCATGAAGTTAAGAGAGGAACAGACTAAGTTCCAATACATCCTGCTATTATGCTGATACTACATGAATCTTATATTTATATGTAGTAATTAAATATGCTTAGGTTTTTTTTTTCCTAGCCTGCACCATCCCATTGTTGGGCAAAGGCCTCTCTCCATTTCTTCCATTAGGTATTGGTAATTACAGATAATGTTAGAAGCTTAAAGATATATTGACATATTTGAGACAGTAAAAATTAAGTACATACCTCCTGCAGAAATTCCAGATAAAATGTTTGGTTGCTCTAAATTATCATAATTACAACCTAATTTCTTAAATTTACTTGATGCAGTAGTAGTAATTTGTCTTATAACCACTGTATGTGTTGAAGGATTTTCTGTCTGATATTCTGGTAGAGGCTTTGTTTGTATAGTTATAACATCTCCACATTTACATAATATTGGTTTCAAAAGTTCTACGATTTCACTACTTTGCAGTAAATTATAATCCTTTATGGTAAAAACAAAATCATCACATTTTATTTTATACAAATTTGCAGCTGCTTCTGGGATGGAATTGACCAGTTTTAAATGATCTACTGGTTGTCCTTTTATATAATCTGAAAGTAATTTTCCTTCTAATATATATAGTATTTCAATACTATCTGGTATTTGTAAAGGTACTTTCCACTGCAAACTGAAAAGATAAATTGTATTAACATTTAATAATTCTGATAATGATTCATGACAACCGAATCATGTCTGATAGATACTGTAGTAGTCTAGTAGATGCCATAGGACTACTGTGGGTTCGATTTCGATACCGGAATTCATGATGGACATTATCCAGGACTCAAAAAGGGGGTTCTGCCACCCAGCGCAGAATAAACGGACTTTTGTAATGGAGTAACGTACTTATAATCTTAAATTTGCAATACATGGTGTAATCATGAAACAAAACATAATACTCATTATTATAACAAACCTGTCTCTCTGATTATCAGTAATTATTTCATCCCAGTCTTCCCAAACACTCCTACTAACTGGTTCAACAATTTCTCCAAATGTTCCCATTGCTATAAAACGTAAAAGATTTGAAATGTATCGTTTGTAGATATTAATAAAATTTTCTAAAATATACGGCTTTATTTATTTATTACTAATTTGATAATGTCATAATTTTGAAATTGAAGTGACAGATATTCAATGACTTGATATTTTTGAGAATTCTACATCAAACAACTAAAAATAATGTCAATTGTGTTATTTTTTTCTAATATGTGTTTTTTTTATAAAATGTGTTTTTTTTTATATTCTAGCTTATAATTATTTACAATTTATGCTTATGTAGCTTTGTCGTTTACGAATTATGATATAGTTTTTTAATTTATCGTTCATTGAAACAAAATTTATCGATGTTATAGTACTATTTCTTTATCGATTATTAAATAAAAATATAATTTGGATTAGAATTTAAATATTTGGACTTTTATTCGGGTTACCAAAGAAGATAATGATGACTTTGATTAATGAAACTATTATTTCACTTAATTTCTTCATATTTTCTATTTTAAGTTATAGTTATTACTACATTTAACCAATACTACAATGGCATAGAATCGATAGTATGTATAATCGATATTATTCTGTCAATGTTCACTTCGATGTTCTATTGATGTTGTATTTATTTTTATTAAGAAATACTTAAATTATTCTTATAATATGTACTTTTCAAGAATTATTTTACCTTTTATTTGTTAGTTGAAATAAATAATAAAAAAATCAAATGTATATTAGGTAAAAATTTCAGGGACTTCTAGTAACACTTAAATTTCAAAAATAACAATATGGCAGATATGGCAAAAGTATAGCTTCCAGTCATTTTTGCAAAATTAAAATTACCATAAGTAACGCAGTATTCTCTAAAATATTATGGTAATAGAACTTTACATCGTGTTTCTTGAACTCATAATTACAAATAGATCTTACTAACAATGTTAAAGGTACGTCATTAAATTCCACCAAAAAGTAACACAATTCCTAATTTTTAAGGTAACTTATTTATATTTAATTTTTCAGGATAAAGGGCAAGTAACATTTGAGGACAAATGGCCATCCATGCGTCCTATAGTTTTAAAATTGCTTAAACAAGAAACAGTAACCCAAACGGAATGGCAAGATCTTTTTGTAGCTGTACACTCGGTCTGCTTATGGGATGACAGAGGTCCACATAAATTAAGAGATGCACTTCAACAGGATATAATGATGTATATAAAACAGGCTCAAGCTCGTGTACTGGCGCAACGCGAAGATCAAGCACTTTTAAAGGCTTATATAGCCGAATGGGGAAAGTTTTTTACCCAGTGTAATTATCTACCCACACCATTTCGCCAATTAGAAAATTCCATTAATAATATAAGCAAAGGTACAAGTTCTAACGCATCAAATTCCCAAAAAAAGAATAATAATAATAATATAGAAGATAGTTTAGTTCGAAAGTTGATGTTAGACTCATGGAACCAAAGTATTTTCGTGGATATTAAGCAGAGATTGCAAGATTCGGCCATGAAATTGGTACAAGCTGAAAGGAATGGAGAATCGTTTGACTCACAACTTGTTATAGGTGTAAGAGAGTCATATGGTAAGTGTCTTTACATGGTATTATTCATACAATACATTACTTAAAACAAATAAGAACTTGTGTATTAATATATTTATGCAATGTACTTAATGGAAATCTAAAAATAATAATAAAGATATTATTATTTCTTTTTGTTATCTAAACTATTTGATGTGGTATTGGTATTTGAAAATTGTATGCAAATTTTTTGTTTCCCCTTTTTTGTGGAGTTTGTTGTAGCATTGTTATTCTCAGATAAAAAATATATTTCCTAGTAATATTGTATAATGCAACATGTCCATAAATATATGGACACTATTATTGCAACCCAACAACTGGTGCGACCCAACAATTACTGGAAGAAGCTCTCTTGAAGTTTTTTTATTTATTTGAATTGTTTTACATCACTGATATAGTTCTTTTTTGTTCTTCAATTTTTACTTTTTTTCTTAAATTTAACTAAAATGTGAAAATTGTCGACACAAAAAGTTTTCCACAAAATTAATAATCTATATAACACTAAGTGATTGTTTAAGAACACTAGACAAGACTTTATTGTAATATATTTAATAAATAATTTGGGAGCTGATAGAGCTCCTAAAAGTCAATTTGATCTTCTTCTCGAGGAAATGAAATATTATATCACATTTTTTGAATGAGAATCGAAACCGCGACCTGTCACATTTACAGTTGTGCCCCTGCACCACGATATTCTTTTTTTAACATGGTTTTTTTTAATGATTTTCATTATGTAAATTATCTTATTTTTTTTAATAAATACTATACAATTCATTTCACAGTAGAACATCATGATTGCATAAATGTTACTTTTGCATTATTCTTAATGGTACACCAAAAATACCAAGTGGTTCTTAATTTGTTTTGAGTAGTATAGATCTGTGAGCTATAAAACGTAAATTATTTATTTAATAACAAAATATATTATTAAACTATATTTTTATTTTCAGTTAATCTGTGCTCAAATTCTATTGATAAATTACAAATATACAGAGAGAACTTTGAAGCAGCTTATATGCAAGCAACAGAAGAGTTTTATAAATTAAAAGCGAGTGAGCACTTGTTGTCTAATGGAGTACAGTCTTATATGAGATATTCTGATCAAAGACTCAAAGAAGAAGAGGCGAGGGCTCATAGATACTTAGAACCGGGCAGTGGGAGTGTCGCGTCACTCACTCAGTGTTGTGAAAAAGTCCTCATTGGAGAACATTTACCCACATTGATCGCTGAAAGTGCGCCTTTAATAAAGGCTGGTGAGACTGAGAAGCTTCAAATGATGTTTCGTCTCTTAGATAGAGTTCCCGAAGGTGTGACTCCTATATTAAGAGACTTAGAAGCTCATATTGTATCTGCTGGCTTAGCGGATATGGTAGCGTCAGCCGATATCATTACCACTGATTCTGAAAAGTATGTGGAGAGATTGTTAGATCTGTTTAAAAGATTTAGTACATTAGTTAAAGATGCTTTCATGGATGATCCTAGATTCCTCACTGCTAGGGACAAGGCTTATAAGTGTGTTGTGAATGATACTACGGTGTTCAAATTAGAACTACCATCCTCAGCCTTAATAAGAGGAAGTAAGGGCACAGCTCCCGAAAGCAAATGTCCGGAGCTTCTTGCTAATTACTGTGATATGTTGTTACGTAAGACACCTCTTAGTAAAAGATTAACTAGTGATCAAATAGAATCCAGATTAAAAGATGTTTTATTAGTACTAAAATACATTGAAAACAAGGATGTCTTTATGAGGTACCACAAAGCACATTTAACGAGACGCCTGATATTAGACTCTAGTGCTGATTCCGAAAAAGAAGAAGATATGGTTGAGTGGCTTAGAGAAGTTGGCATGCCAGCGGATTATGTGAATAAATTGGCCCGCATGTTCCAAGATATTAAAGTCAGTGAAGATCTTAACACACAATTCAGGGGTGAAACTACAAGGCATGATGCTATTAATATCAAAATTCTTAATGCAGGCGCTTGGGCCAGAGGGTCAGAGCGAGTTACTGTAAGTCTTCCTTTAGAATTAGAAGATTATATACCAGAAGTAGAAGAATTTTATAAAAAGAAACACTCTGGAAGAAAGTTACAATGGTATCATCATATGAGCAATGGTACTATAACATTTGCCAATTCAGTCGGTAGATTTGATTTAGACGTAACCACTTTTCAAATGGCTGTCCTTTTTGCTTGGAATCAAAGACCAATGGAGAGAGTCACTTACGAAAACTTAAGACTAGCTACGGAATTACCTGATCCAGAACTAAGAAGGACTTTATGGTCATTGGTTGCATTTCCTAAATTAAAACGTCAACTGCTGTGTTATGAGCCTCTTGTTCAAAATCCTAAAGATTTTTCAGAAAATACAATATTTTGGGTTAATCAGGAATTTGCCCTTATTAAAAATGGGAAGCCACAAAGAAGAGGGAAAATTAATTTAATTGGAAGACTTCAACTCAGTACAGAACGGTCACAATTAGAAGATAATCATTCCATTGTGCAATTAAGGATTCTTAGAACACAAGAAGCCATCATAAAAATACTAAAGATGAGAAAGCGCATCACAAACACTGCTTTACAGGTCGGTATTACTATCATATATATTTTATATGTAAAATTATTATCTAAAAATGAATAATATATATTTTTTATAAAAAGAGATGAAGAATTATACAATTTAAGAGGCGCGGGTTAGTTCCGTTACGTTAAAAAATTTATACATTTTTAAAGACAAATAAGATGCCAAATATTAATAAGAACTGCATTCATATTAATATTTTTTAATTTAGCTGTCTAGTCTGTTATTAACTTATTTTTTTACATTAAACTGTTTCTTCACACCACTTTAACATCATAAATAGGTTAGTGCGCGGTTTCCAAGAGGTGCAGGTTCGAGACCTGCTATTTTTATAAATTTTCTATACCATTGTTATTTTCGGGATGATATAAATTTTATTTCAGCTTCACGCGGCATACATGGGTAGGCAGAAGGAGCTTTACTCCTCTCCCCACTTTCCGCCGAATTCTGGAGGTGTTGGGTGCTGAGTGGCGGAACTCAATGCCGCGCAAAAGCTTTTTGAAAATATTATATATTTCATTTCTTCGAGAGGGCGGGATCGAACCCATAACCTGTCTCGGTCACAGTCACATGGTTGTGCTCCTGCGCCACGACTGGCCTCAAGCACACAAGTTTTCGTTTAGTACAAAAACCTTCAATTCTTCACATTTTAAAATATGATATACAAACAATTTTGAAACTGCTTTTTTAATCATTTCTGTGTTAAATTGCAAAGAAAATATTACGTCACACGAGGACGGAGGAAAGATCAAAAATCATGAATTTAGTGTGACATTTTAATTTGTAATTATGTTTCTTTTCAGAGTGAACTTGTCGAGATATTAAAGAATATGTTCCTACCTTCGAAGAAGATGATCAAAGAGCAACTAGAATGGCTGATTGAACACAAATATATGCGTCGTGACGACGAGGATATCAACACCTTTATATATATGGCCTAACAAGCTAATAAGTAACTCTGATGTAAATGAACAAATGAAATAAATTATTTACTCCTAATATCTATATTTTTTTTAATAAAACACTTTTTAACAATAAGTTTTTATTATTATATATGATGGATTATAAAAGATACAGGTATTGTATTTAGTTCTTTCCAGGTTCAATAGTTTCACCTCCTTGGATCTGTCCCCAACCAATCAATCTGTAAATTAACAATTATATATAGTTTTATGGAAAAAAAATATCTTATTTATAAAATAACTAACAAGAACATTAGTTCTTAAGCCATTGTGGCACAATGGCAGTGTTAAATAGTAATTGGGACTTTATTAAAGGGGATATTTTTTCCCTGTAGTATATAAGAGTGGTGATGTGTCAATTTCTGCTAATTAAAACGGAATGTCAATTGGAGAACAGGTATCTTAACATTTAGTTTTGCTACGTTGTAATTACTGGGGCTGAAAATAAGCAATCATTCTATACGGGCCATCCATAAATGAATGTGGCGCCAAATGACAAAATTTAAGATGTCCCCCACCTCTCGCCACCAAATGTTACATTTTATTGATCTCTATCTGTCTCTTATGGATTATCCTATAGAAATCGTATTGTGATGGCACAGCAGTGACTATAAACTCGACGGTTTTAGGTTTGATTCCCACTTAATATTTTCATTTCCTCGCTTTGGTAACAAAACAAATCGCAACGTTGAGTTCCGTCTCAACGAATCTAACGCGCAATATCGCGGAAAGTGGAGTGGACTGTCTTAGTGTTAGTGACACGGAGTGTCTTAGTACTAGGTTCCCTCTGCATACACTGCTGTTGGCGGAATACAGTGTGAATCTAAAAAAATCATAAATAAGCAAAAACAATGACCTCCAGTGGTTTTCAACTCTTCTACTCAAAGCCACCTTTTCTCCTATCTCGGTACAGACGGGGCTCGTGAGGGCTATTTTCGCCAAATCAGCCTTCGTGGCGATCACCCTTCCACCGGTGCTGAGAGACCCGATGTTAACAAGCAATGCCTGGAACAAAGCAAATAAACATCTATTTACTTTCGAGGCCTGTAATGGACCACACCGTTTGTGAGTTAGATTTCCACTCTGGAAGAAAATAATATATATATATATATATATATTTTATTTTCTTTTTCATGCTCTGACACGCACGGCATTAAGTGTCGCCACTAATGTCGCCACTAAACGCGTGTTGTCTTGATAATTGTACGAGGGGAATGGAGTGTCTTAACTCTCGGTTTCTTTTGCCTACTTCTGAATTTTTACCAACAAAAAATTGAGACTGAAACATAAAAAAAAACACCGGACAAGTGTTAGTCGGACTCGCCCACAAAGGGTTCCCATACAAAAATTGGAGTTCTCGAGCTTTTTCTGAAATTAGCGTCTATTATTTTTTTTAGTATTTAACCACATATGAATAGTTTCAGATTTTTTTCGTTGTGTATTCATTACTACGTATAGATGCAGCTAGCTGCCAAATTTTAAATTCTAAGTCAACCGGAAGTACCCTATAAATTTTGATTCCCTTTATAGTGTCGACATACGCGTTTTTTGCGATATAAACGGCCATATCTTTTTTCTAACTAAATGTAAAACTTTGCTTTTTTTTTCAGGAAATCATGGGGCCGTAGATGGTTTGAATTTCAACTCGATATCTCCAAGCGTTCTTGAGATAAAGGGTCTTGACAGGCAGACGGACAACAGAGCGTTCTTATAAGGGTTCCTTTTTGTGTTCCTTAAAAAGTACGGAACCCAAAAAATACCTTTACACGAAAAGATCAGTATAAAACTAAAGACGTGTCCTTGTGGAAAATACGCTTGTGGGATATACAGTAGAAACTCAACTATCCGGCCGTCAGTTATACGGATTCGCGATTATCCGGACCTCCATAATTATTTTATAGAACCTACTACAATGAAACCTAAGAAAATTTAAATGTACCTACGTACGTAATTTATTTGTGTATAAATCGTATGTTGAAAAATGTCAATAACTTCTTAATAAACGTTGATTTTCGTTGATTTATGCTATTTATCATAACTTACCTCAAAAAATATATTCTACATTTGTGTTTCTAGAAATTTATTCGTCACATTTTAAACGAAAATTATTTAAATAGATTGAAGTAAAAAAAATACATATGCAATGGTTATTATTTTACGTATATTTTCATGCACAACCAGTTTTTTTTTATACATTCGATTATCCGAATGACTAACGACAAGAATTCGAAAAATTGAGTTTCTACTGTAGTGTGAAACTACAGTCTTGTTTCCTCACCTCATTCCTAGTTAGTTTTTGAACCTTAGCGGCCTTCTTATCTCCTTCCGTGCGCACTCCCAGCAACCGCTTGAGGAGATAATATGACACTTCAAGCTTCACGAAGATACCTGGCAAAGCTCCGACGGCGCCAAGAACCTGAATGCAAATTGGTCAAAAATTGTCATTGTTTTATAAAAAAGTAGAGAACCACGGGTTGTTGTATACAACTGTAGCAACGTGTATGTTGTTGTAGGGTGGTGTTACGGACTTTATATAATAATATAATTTAATGATTTTTTGTGATCTGTCGTAAACGGGGTTGGCTTCACATTTATATATTTTATTATGATGTTCTTTTATGTGTTTGTTTACCCCAATAAATTAAAAAAAAATGTATGCATAACATAACATATCAGCAGTATGCACTCCTTCTCTTTAACTATACTAATATAACGAAGCGGAGGCGTTTGTTTAAAGGCTAAGATCTCTGGATCTATTGGTCAGATTTACTTGTTTTGGTTTTGTATGAAGGCTGCAATCTTCAGAAGTGCTATTATAGCCTATATAACATTACGGTGTAAGCCTTAAATAAGGAAATAACAATAATAAGGAACGCCATCGAATTGCTTTAAAATTGTTTTAAGCGCGTGCACTACACCCAGTTAACATATGTTGTTATTACAAACATATTCAATTGATTTAGATAAATAAAAGTCCGCGACACCATATCTTATAAATAAGTGACAATAAACCATTTTGTGACAAAAAATAATTGAAAATTGAAATGTGATATTGATATTCCATCGACTTTCATTTCACATGTATATTGAAAACTTACGAGCGAAAGCTATTTCATCATGAAGGAAATTTTTTGAAGATTTTTTGAATTTTATTAAATAGCATGTAATTTGGACATATACTTTAAGAAAAAATATAATGTAGGTATGCGGGCGAAGCCGCGTATGGGCCACTAGTAAACTATAACTGTCAAATTTTATGCTCTTTTGTCTGCATTGTATTCATGAAAAGAGCTAAAAATGTTTTGCTTCACCTATTAAAATAAAGATAAATAAATACCGTAGCGCACTGCCACCGAGTGCTGACCCTGCTTGACTATAAAAGCGACGGTTGCGAGTTCGATTTCCATTTGGGGAATAAATTATTTTTATTTCTTCGTTGTAGTTAGAAGACAAACCGCCGCTTTAAGATCAGCCAGCCAGCCATTAGTCAAAACTTAATGTCTCAAAAATTGATTGAAGCGCGAAGAACGGAATATTAAAACCATGGGTTTTCCTACCTACCACACTAACACGTGGAATACAAAAGTTTACACAGTACCTGCCCCACGAGGCGGTCGGCGCGGCACAGCGTGGGCTCGATGCGCGTGCCAACGCCGATGAGCCCGCCTGGCACCGCGTACTGCAGCTCGTTCTGCTCCGCGAACAGCGACACGATGCGCGAGAAGATGGGCCGGCACGTGAGCCGCCCCTCCGCGTCCTTGCTCACCAGCCCCGGGCGCACCTCAATCTCCATGCCCACCGCCAGCACGCCCTGAACACCCGTGTATGTTAATATTGTATATATGGTTGAAGCAGTAAGCAGTATAGTTTTTTTTGTAGGTAAAAAAATCACATTTTTTTAATTACAGACAAAAAATAATGTGAAATACATAATTTTATACATACCTGTAGTATGGAGCCGCCGGCCACCCCGCCGCGCAGGTCGTCGACCTCGCAGCCGGGCTTGTTGACGTCGAAGGAGCGGATGACGATCATGCGCGGCGGCGACGTGAAGTCGCGGATGGGCACCGGGATCTTCTTCATGACGTACTCGCACAACACCTGTGTGCGTACAAAGACATTCGTACAATTCTCTTTACAAATATTCGTGACGTGAAGTGCCACCACATCATCATCACCACTTTAAATAAAAGCACAGTTTTAACTAGTTTTTAAAAGCCTGATACAATTATAACAAAAGAGATTTTAATAACAAAAGTGTTTTTTGTTTCAAACAAAATAAATAATGATGTTATCGTTACAAAATAAAATGCCATTTGTTAATTTGTACACAGACACTAACCTATCAAAATGACAACATCGCACACGCCTCATTAACGAAATCGATTCGCAAGTATTGATGGTGAAGTTGAAAACGTCTAAACTGTTGGCGAATCTTGATTATTTTTTTTAAGTATGAGTTTAAAATATTACTCTATATGCATTTCCCGTAAAAGAAGCGCAGACGATTCCAATAAAGTGTCTGTCTACGTCAAAATTAATGTTTTTTCAAGTTTCTACATATAGTTATTTATCCGATACTAAAACTACTAAAATAAACAATTTTGACATTTGTGTCTGTCTTTCTGTTTGTCCGGGCAAATCTCCGGAACAGCTAAACTATTTTTTTCAAGACTTTCATTATCCAGTGGTGGTTGAAGTGGAGCAACAGATTATTTTGGCCTTGATATTAGAAATTCGGAGTTTTTCTTATGAAAGTGCGAATAATAGCCGTCGTGGTGTAGCAACACAGCATTTGACTACAATAGCGACAGCTGTGGGTTCAATTCCTATACGGCGAAATTAATTATTAGAATTTACAAACGGCACTCAATACTCAAAAATTGAGCAGAAAGTGAAAAAATAGAGTGTTAGCACTTGATTCCCTCTGCCTACTCTGCTAAATGCAGGATAGAGCGTGACACTAAAAAATATGTCATATTGTTTACCTCAATATTATATTTAAGCTGAGCAGATATGGGTATGACGGGGGCTCCCTCGGCGACCGTTCCTTGGACGAACTTAGTTATTTGCTCGTGTTGTTCTTTTGCTTGGCCTTCCTTCACTAAGTCTATTTTGTTTTGTAGTATAATAATATGCTTCAATTTCATAATTTCTATGGCAGCCAAATGCTCACTAGTTTGAGGTTGAGGACAGGATTCGTTACCTGAAATATTTACGATTGTTAGTGTTACGTCGTCGTGGCGCAGCGGCACAAGGCGGCTGTAAAGCGACGGTTATAGGTGCAATCCCTTCTCGACTCGAAGAAGATTTATTTGCGTTTATATTTCCATTTCTTCGCTCTGGTGTCGAGGCAAAGTGCGGCGTTGAGTTATGCCCCTCAACACGTAATGCCTCCAGAATTCGGCAGAAAATGGGGAACGGACTGTCTTAACACTAGGTTTCCTCTGCCTACGCTGCTGTGTGCGGGATACACCGTGAAGTTGATTTAATTTTTTTTGTTTTAAATTTAGTTTTTACACAAAGTACATAAATTGTGTGGCGTAAGACCGAAAAAAATATATTTATATGAATAAATATTATTAGTTGCTTGGGATAATCAATGTTGGGAGATTTCATAAACCTAAGCTCAAAATTTTACTAAAATCGGTTCAATAGTTTTTAGATATTCACTATCCACGCATTTCCGTAGGAAACCTGCATTTCATATGTATATTTTGCTTTTCAATCGACATGTGTTTGAAGTAGTTTTATCTTATCCCAGGCTACAAAAAAGATAACATACCAGCAATAAGCAACAACGCGGCGTCCATCACGGCAGCACCGTTAAGCATGGTGGCCATGAGGATGTCGTGGCCGGGGCAGTCCACGAAGCTGACGTGCCTCACGAGTTGGAAGCGGCCCGTGCAGGCGGGGCGTAGGCACGGGAAGTTGTCGTCCTTGGACGAGCCGCCCGAGGTGAAGCTCGTGGGGCGCGGGCATTTAGGATTGTCGCATTTGTAAATTTTTGCGTTTGCGTAACCTTTTACAAGAAAAAAAATCTTATGATCTAGAATATATAAATTATTTGGTGTAACAATAACGTAATTCCATTTTTTTATAAGCGTCAATACTATACAAACTTATTGATTGCGTCTAATATAATTTTGCAAGGTTGCAATGCATTGCATATGCATTCACTGTGAGTTTTATCTAAAAAAATGTGGTCGAAGACGACTTTTTTGTATTTTGGATAGTGTAAATTAATTAATAATGCACATACGCCCAATGTTATTAACCAATCCTAATCCAAAAATTGCAACCATAGATTGAAATAGACAGAGATGGAGGACGGCATGCAGGTTAGTGATTGGATTGACATGTCGGACAGTACGAGATAGACGTTAACTGGAGATAGGAGATACGTTATTAATATTGGGCGATAATCTTATTAAGAAAATCGTGGTCCTTCAAATATCCGCATTTGGAGGCTCTAAGATTGTCGTATTTAAATCTTTTTTATTTGCGTAACCTTTCGAAAGAGAAAACTGGTTGTAAAAATAAAAATTACATTGAAACTTGCTAATTTAGAAACATATAAATATGCAGGATATAATATATGTATGTATATGTGAATTGGGTTAAATTATTCTTCTGTGATTAATCTTTAGCAGTTTGGATAATTAATATAAACAATTTAATTAGTGTATTCTCATACACTTAATAATGTCTCCATTATTAAGTATAGAAATCAAATAATTCAAGTTCTAGATACAAATTATTTATTTTCAATTTATTGTGCTTGCAATAAAATTTATAAACAAAAATGTTTAAATATTCTTATGAGTAAAACATTACATATATGCATCTAATTATACCAATAGTTAGACATTAATCTAAGTTGGTCCAATATAAAAAAGGCACTATTTAAGGTATTTATTAGAAACTATTAACGGCACAGCGTCTTACTGTAAACTTCGAGTTCTAAGGTTCGATTTCGAGTTCAAGCTCCACCACTCAATACGCAAAGACTCGATAAGTGGATGGTAAAAGAGGAACGGAGTATAATGAAACTAGGTTTCCTCTATTTACCTAAACTTATATGCTAAAAAACAATCTTATATATCTTCTTTACAAGTTTAACTATTCTTACACTAAACTGTGAATATTTGCTATTTAATATTTTATAAGCACAATATGGACTTACAAAACATGATAAAAATACATACACACACTTCATAAAACACGCACATATTTACTAAATAATACATTAAATTCAAGAACTTAGAACAGCATCAATTAGAAATAATAATTTAAAGTTGGTCAATTAAAGTAAAAATTATATATAGTATGTATAGTATATATAGTAGAAAATTATTTATACATAGAGTATAAATAAGAAATATTTCAAAAGTGACGTAATTTTCTCATAATTACAATTTATTTTTAGTTTTGTAACATAATAAAAACAAACTAATGTTAAATGCAGAAGCGCGTTGGTGGGCCATGCCGCCTCCATAATGGCAGACCCATGGAACCCCTTGAATTTTTTGTTACACAAAATGAAGGATTTTTTATTAAAACCTTTACACCAATACATTAAGGTACGTAGGCTACCTTAATATATTGGTCGCCGGTCGGAGTCGGTCGCGAGTAGTTGCTGCCCTGAAGTTTAACTGTAATTAAGCTTTCTGAAGTCTTGCGCATTGATGACTCGGGAAGAAAATAATCAAAAGTCCTAAAATATCTGCGCACCAATTTACAGGTTCAACTTCGAGGCGGCCGCGACTCCTCGACCGTAAAAGTGAGAAAGTTCTTTTTATGACTCTACCATATGTTGTGTTGCGTTATTTGGTTAAATAAATGTGAAGATTTTCATTTAGTACATTAGACATTAACTTTTCGTGATGATGAGCACGTAGCCTTATTTACCAATTATACTTCAAATAAATTAAATATGTATATATATGTATCAAATCTGCATTAGATGGGTTCATTTACCAATTAATAACATGATAAGAGATTCACTGTTATTCAATATTGTGCATTACAATAGCTTGTAACAAAACATATTGTATCTTCTAATCTTAAAATAAAATAAATTAAAAGCAAAAAATCATTTTTAGAAAAAGCTTCTCGCGATTTGCTTGTGTAAATAAACTAGTACTAATTTAATTATGTAAAATCTGCTAAGTTAAAATTTTAAAATTTCAATTTAATTAAATATTGATTAAGGCGACAAGCTTTTATGATCATATAAATTGTGTACAATGAGGTTATGAGTTGATAGTTAAAATTTAAAAGAAAATTTTTATTTTCTTCTTTTTAGAGCTTTTAAATAAAAGCTTTTTCTAAAAATGATTCTTTGCTTTTAATTTATTTTTTACTTTTTACCACTGGCTAGGTTTCTCACACTAGACGTCACATTATTTTTCTAATTATTTTCGGATACCCGTATTGCAGATGTGCATAAATAATAACTATTCCGGCATCTTAGATATTCCGCCATATTGGATTTAGAACAACATCACATTATTTTTCGAGTTACTCTCAACGAGCCCTTTCAATAGATATCCATATTGCAGAAGTGCAAAAATAATAACTATTCCGTTATCTTGGATGGTCCACCACATTGGATTTAAAATGACGTTACATCATTTTTCAAGTTGTTCTCAAGAAGCCCTTTCATTTGATACCCATAATGTACAAGTGCATCAAAAATAACTATTTTGTTACTTTGGATGGTACGTCATATTGGATTTAGAATAACGTTACACTATTTTTCGAGTTACTCTCCACAAGCCATTTCATTTGATACCCATATTATAGAAGTTCATTAAATATAACTATTCTGCCATCTTGTATAGTCCGCCATATTAGAATTCGAATGACGTCACATATTTTATCGTGCATTGTCATCGAAACTAAACGTGTATACAGAATTTCAGCTCAATCGGTTGAAGATATCTATTTCAAAATTGAGCTCAAAGATTTCATCCGAACCATTATTGCAAGCTCAATAAAAGCTTTTAAAAAATATCGAGTATTTATAACAGTCAAAATAAAAATTTTCTACATTTCAATGTGCCACATTTACATTCTGTAAGATTTCTGAGCATAGCTCTGTTTTGCTGTTGGACTTCAAATCTAGATTTTGTAGGTGAAACAGGAGAAACAGCTGTGTTTGCTTCAGATGCACTTGGGATGCTGAAATCTTCTTCTAATTGTTCTCTCTGAACTGTGACAGTAGCGTCATCATCATTATCTAATGATTTCTGGAGATAATCAAAACATACTTCCTCCCCAGCTTCAATATCTCTTGTTGCAAATAAAGCTAACATTGGTAAGTTGGGATCAAGACAATCTGCCCATACCGCCCAAACACCTAAATTTGGATCGCATGAATGGTTTATGAAATGTGATATGTTTCCTAAATTGCAAGCATCAAGCACATATGGGTTTTCTACAGAATTAAAGTCTAAGTCAAACAAGTACGTCAATCCATTGGCGTCATATTCTCGTCCCCGTTTCTCCGCTTCTTCAAAAGTTATAACTTCACCAACATATTGACACAAAAATTGACCTTGCTTTATTTTTTGTTCACTTCTAACTCCCCATCCGCATCCATTTGACGTCCTGAATATAGTAAGCTTTATGTTTCGGCCCGTTTGGACTACACGATTGCTACATTCAGATGAACATTTACAAGCCTTATTACATTCATACACAGGGGTTCCGGGAGCAACACGAAGTCGTTTAGTGACTGTGTAAGCAAAAAGTCCAGCTTGCATGCCACAACAAGATTTAGATCGACAATTACAAGCATCACACTCACAACCTATTGGTGGCTCATTAGGAATAACTACACCAGCACCAGGAATAGATTCATTAATGTATGTGAAATTTTCAGGTGGACCGACCAAGTCAACATTATTTTCAATGTTTAACTTTTTGCACCTATCAACTTGATTTAAATATTCTTCCCAATGTTTCAAAGCCATAAGTTGCTGACACCGTTTTCTAAACATGCAATATAATTGTAAAATGTTTCTTGTATCTTTAACTAACTGAGTCGCATAAAGTTCTTCAGATTCTTTAAGATGGATCATACTAAGTAAATTAAGTATAAGATCACCTTTGAGTTTGGGGAGTTCTAATATCTCAAATTCATCAAGCCGATCAACAAGGTTATCTTCACCAAGTAAATTATCAAAGGATAACTCCTCTTTAAGCTTTTCCATTTCTTGATAATGTTTTAATTCTTTGTCAATTAAAAATTCTCTTAATACATCAGGACAATTGTCCAGGTTTTCAATGGGTTCCCATGTGTTTTCACTATCGTTCCAGCCTTTCCATTTTATATAAAACTTAACTTTGCCTGCTTCAAATGTGAAATCTAAAATTTTTTCTATAATGAATTCTTCTGGTTCTTGCTTTTGTGTTCTTCTTTTTTTGTTTGATGTTTTTTCTGGTGTCACATCGAAATCAATATGTAATGGCCTCTTTTTTCCTTTTCTCAGTTTTTCAGCAAAAAGAGTTTCATTTCGTTCATCTGTTCTGTCACGGTACAATTTTATCACTGACTCGGCCAGGGGCTCTGCAACATACCATGTGATTTAGATTAATTATCATTTTATATATTTGAATAGTATTTAAAAGAAAAGGAAATCAAGCTAACTGGTTTTAATTACTATTTCACATGGTAAATTGCAAAGTATCTGATAATTATAGTGATATTTCTTTTTTATTTTTTTGATAACGGAACAAACAAAATTTTTTATATATGATTAAATGTTATATACAGAACATCTTAGTAAACATTTATTTATTGAGCATATGTATATAGAAGTTTTATTTATTGTACTCTTTTATAATTTTGAATATGCATGTAGTTTATGTGGAGATTTAGCTTATAATTTTTATAAAGCTATGACTTAACAGATATATTTTTTTTATCAAACTTATGGATATTTAAGCATTGTGGTTGTGTTTAGTTTCATTGATTTAATGACAAGTGTATTACTTTGTTTGTATACAAAGCATTTTTTATTTACATACAGGTGAAATTTTTGCTAGTTATGGTTCACCTTATTTATTTAGTTGTTTAATAATTTTCTTACACCAGCTTAAAAATATAACAAACAAAAGAAAATTTTGGTGTAGTCAGCCTTATCAGCACAAACAACCCTTGTAGATTTATTATCTCTAACAAGTTTTTGTAGCAAAGACTTGTTAGAAATATACTTTAAAGAACATATGGATATTGGTTGGTGTACAAGTTATTTGATATGTTAATTTATTGATATAATGTCTGTAACTTTTTATACCTTAATAACTATTACATTAAAATTTTCATTGCCTTAAAATATACTTTTAATGTAGAAGCATGCTTTAGTATGTATGATTATATTGTTACAAATATTAAAGTGAGACTGATTAGTAATTGAGAATACTTTAAATTATAATGAATTGTAAATTATTTAATTGTAGCATTACCTTGGTAACATTAAGAAATATTGAAGTGGTTTAAATAAATACCAAATTTTGCTTACCTAATTTTATTGTAATATTTCTTTCCAATTCATTCTTAAATCTGACGGTTTGTACACCTGAAATGGCTTTCACCACAGTTGATTTCCCATGGGCTACATGGCCGATTGTACCAATATTAATTGTCGCTTGTCTAGATATTACTTCTGGTGATAGAGCAGACAACTTTGTTACATCCTATAATAAATATTTATAGATTAATATCTATTTTTACTTATTCTATCAAATTCATTAAAACTAAAAATTTGATACGTTTTAAAATTATAGGTTAGAATATAAACTTCTCTTATACACTACTTATTAATCAGGTACACTCAAATTAAAAAGCTAACTGCGTGAACAAACGAAACGTATACTATTTTTCTAGTTTTAACTTACTAGCTTAGATAAATCTTGCTGATGCAAGTTTGACTGAGCACGGCCTTCATTGGAAGTCATTTTATTTCAGAACTCACTACTTTCCAACTGTATCAAATGTTAATCACATTAAAATATGTAATAAATAAATAAATGAAACTTTGATGTTTTCTTAGACTTATTTTCATAAATTTCTGTTATATTGCGTGGCCCCTGGGCCGTATTCGCTTGCCGCGCACGCTAAATATTACTTTTGACTTTTTGAATCTCAAATCCTTAAAATTAAATTATTAATCTGTGCTTTCCACTAGGCTAGAACTGGAGTTATTCATTTCACTAATGGAGTTATTCATTAATAACAATCGAACTATTATACGTATTTCGGCTTATTTTTTTTTACTTTCATCATCAGTATTTTAAAAGAAAGCATAGTATTGCTAAAAATGACCTAATTATTCAAATTACATCTCCAGTTATTATAAATTGAAAGTGAAATTTTCTATATAAAATGTTAATGTAAATTCGCATCTAACTTATATTGTTTAATATCTATTTTATTTGCTTAGAAAAAATATGATTATGGTACCGGTATCCTACTACAACTACAACTCGACTACAAAGTCAACAAAAGGAAATAGAAATGCAAGATTTGATAGATACAAAATAGGAGTACACAGGTAATATATAAAATGTATGAAATGTCAAATTTATAATAAATAGCCTGTGCTTTCATAGCACGGTGTGTTATCGGCTTTGGGAAGATCACTTAAATTTTATTAATTTTGAATATTCGAGCATTGAGCATTACCTATAATTAAATCATCATGTCTCTAATGAAGACTAATATGCTGGTAAATAAATTATTTATATTTAAAATGAAGAAAGATAACATTCACATACGATTTACCATTACGTAACTTACAGGTTCGCTCATTGAGCACTTCATCAGCTGCAGCTCAACTTGTAAAGCCTCCTGTACAAGTATTTGGTTTGGAGGGCAGATATGCATCAGCTTTATTTTCAGCTGCTTCTAAAAGCAAAGCTTTAGACGCTGTTGAAAAAGAGCTGTCTCAATTCCAAAAGTCTATTAAATCTGATGCTAAACTCAAAGAGTTCATCATAAACCCGACTTTAAAAAGAAATTTGAAAGTTGATGCTTTAAAGCATGTCGCCTCTAAAGTAAGTAATCATTTATGTCTACTGCGTTCATGCTTCTAAATTAATTGTTATATATATTTTTTTATAATAATTAATTGCAAGCAGTATTCAATTCCCAGGCAGCCGGAATTTCTAGGCTTCAAATCGAAAACTTAGTGAAAATTACTCATTTTTATATCTGAACTTTCCGAATTTTCACATTGTGTACTATATGGATTTCTTATTTATTGGCCTTTGAACTTATATAAATGTTATATTACTGTAAATGTGTTCCACGGACAATTTATTACTCACCTGATTCAGTGTCATGTAAACATATATTAACTTTTACAACACTATACTATATTTATTGTGTATATTGAAATTTAAAAGATTTAAAATTTAATTAATAACTAAAAATTGAAAAAATATATTTTTACTTAATTGTATCAATTCCACCCCCAAAAAACATGAATACATACATGACTGTAACATGAGAGAGTAAATAAATAATTTTGTATTTTTTTTCATATAGTCAAGAATACTAGTAAAATATTTTAGCTTTGCAATCTTGCTTACTTGTTTGCATGAGGAAATTTAAAATTTCATTTCTTTGAGTAGAAATCAAATCTGTTGTGTTTACAGTTACACCCTGTTCCTTGCTACTGGCCTTGTAATAATTATAGTTTTTAGGCTATATTGAATCTAAATAAAATGACACTTTTACTGTACAGTAAAATTTTAAATTTAATTAAAAATAAAAGATTGAAAAAAGTAACTGTATAGTTTTTTTGCCGTTTCTTAGCAGAACTGCCTGCCAAGCCAGAGGCAGCTTTATGTTCATTCAACAATTCAAAAGCGCTTACATAAGTATGTTTAATAATATTTTGAATTGATATATAATCTGTATTTAAATTATTTAATAGACCAGCATGTCACCAACCACAAGCAACTTGTTGGGTCTTATGGCTGAGAATGGCCGTTTGGATAAACTTGAAGCTGTTATTAATGCCTTCAAAATCATGATGGCCGCACACCGTGGGGAGGTCACTTGTGAAGTTGTAACTGCTAAGCCTCTAGATCCAGCACAGAGACAAAACTTGGAAGCTGCACTTAAGGTATCTAATTTTATATTACTACTTATTAGAGATATTTTAGTAAATATCTTCCTTTTAGTTGTCCAGTATGTTTTGATATTGTATATTATTTTAAATCATCACAGTTAATATCTATACATTTTATATAAATATTTCTCATATTAGAATAAAACCTAAGACTTTTTGAGTATCAGGTGCATTTCAAATGTTAAACAATACAGAATTATATAATATTATTTTTTATCTGCAATTTTGCCTTTATAGTGAAATGGAAAAGACTAAGTATAATAGTTTTGTATGATACATGATTATCAAAATGGTTAACATGATATAATACAGTCAAAAACCTCTATAAATGGACTATCGAATAATATAAATGGATTCTTTCAATTCAAACAAGCAAGAAGTTAAGAAGTAAAGTTAAGGCAGAAGGAACCTAATGTTAATACACTCAATTTCCCACTTTCCTCTTAATTTTCGAGGCATTGTATTTTAAGTAGTGAAATTCAACACTGTGCATGTTATCAGAGCGAGCACAAGGCTATTAGAGAGCAATTTATAGATACAAATATTTTAATATCCTCATAAACATAAATGTACATTATGTGTATGTAAATTGTTTCAGAAATTCCTTAAAGGCAATGAAACTCTACAATTGACCGCAAGAGTTGATGCTTCTTTAATTGGAGGCATGGTTGTATCTATTGGTGATAGATATGTAGACATGAGTGTTGCCAGCAAAGTCAAAAAGTACACTGAGCTCATTAGTGCAGCTGTTTAAAATATTTCTGAAAATTCTGTAGATTATTATGTGAGGAACAAATAGTTCCATATTTCTGTTAAGTAAACACCATTAATACTGAATTGACTTTGTTTTAATTTCATTCCCAATACATTCTTCTATAGTGAGATATAAATTAAAAAAAAATCATTTGTCATAAAATAAGGATCAAATCCTTACTTGAAGAAACCATCATTAAAATAATGAAAGAAGCTAAACTCACTACTACTCGCATATAACAAACTACTATTATTAATAATACATTTTTGTATCTCTATCTAAGGAAAATTTAATAATATACAATTTTTAATAAAAAAATTTATTTGTGCCCACTGCACAGGAACTTAAACATATTTTCTATAATTTTGAGCAACAAAAAATAATTAACTGTGAGATTAACAAGAACTACACAGTTTTATCATAGTACTTATGTTTAATTCACATAGTATTCGAAAGTAAGATACTGTAAGTAACAAAATTAAATCAAATAATAAAAATATGCAACTTGCATAAGAACTTACTTAAACAATAACAAAAATATACCTCTCATAAATAACATTACAACTATATTAGATCAACAAAATTTTTAGAGATCATGTCATTGAGATCCTTTTAATATATATATATATATATAATAATAAATATGACATTGTTAGCCCTCTGTTGGAGCTGTTTCTCCTTTGAGCAGGGCATTTTCAGCTTCAAGTTCGGCAATTCGAGCTCGGGCAGCTTCTAGCTCATCGTCACCTCCTTCTGTGCCTAAGTGTTTTCGCACATATTCAAGGGCATCTTCTGGTTTGTCTGGTTCTTCATAAAGACTAACTAGAACTTTAGTTAATGCGTCCATTACACCGGCTCGCTCTAAATAGCGTCGGAATTCTTCCCTTTTGGAGTCGATAGGCTATAATTTAAAAAAACAATAATTTAAAGCACATATTGTTAATAAGAAATATTAATTTTTAAAGAAAAATCTTCAAGTAGATAAATACTCCTAAATAAAACGCTTACTTTGTAAGATGACATTTTGTTGATAACTATACTGGTATTCTATTTTTCTTTAGATTTTTGATAACAATAAATAAAAACGATACTATTTAAGAAATGCACATACGTCTGTCACTATTTTTAAACTGACATTTTTGAAACCTAGAAGATCAATCATTAATTAGTCCTTGATATTCATTTGTCGATTATTGTTATCTGTCAACTGTCACCAAACTACTTTTTTAATTGACTAGTGAAATTATGAATTTTATTGAACAAGTTTATTTTTACTACCATTGTGTATAAAATAACTTTTTGTATAATTATATAAAATTATTTAATTAATCTTATTTTTTACAAAAGTTTATTTCCATTTAAAGGAACGTAGGGTGACCATCAGTATTAGTCATGATATATGGCATATGACTTTATCCATTGACACCCTAAATTGTAATAAGGCTAATATATACAGTGGGTAAAAAAAGTATTTGCACACCTTAATTTTTTGACG
>JAEBDU010000004.1:1114874-1147549 GCA_016802625.1 Heliconius numata
AAAAATCCTACGTCCAAACTGTTGAGGTACCTTGATTAATTTCTTAGATGTGGGTTTGAAATATATTACCCTATATGCAGTTTCAATAAAAGAAGCGCTGCCTCTTCCACCCTGTATATATGTTTCTTGTAATAAGCTATGAGCGCCAACGGTCATATTAGAATAGAAGCAAATACCGATTTTTTCGTTATTTGTTAAAAATAATTAATAAATTTTTCTGTTGCTATATTATATTTATAGGTGCTTGTAATTATAGTAAGTTTAGAGGTGAGGTGTCTGGCATTAACTTAAACCAATGCTAAGTATTTGGCAATAGTTTAACGTTAACTAACGATGATATTACTATACGAATAACGATATTATTGATATTATTACCAAGAAATTATAAAAAACTTGAACTTTATAATTTTTTGCCAATCACATGTTTGGCCATTTCCCATAAGTTTGTAATAAGTTTTGTGTAACATATAAAGTCTTGAATCTGTGATTCATGGGACACAATTTGGTTCGTAAATTCACAAAAAATATTAAAATTTACTATGTTTGAACTAGATTTTAACAAAAAATCTATAATTTACAAAACAATATAAATACTTATGTATGAACATTCGCATGTCCCATTTTACTATGTGTTATTTCAAACTCAATTATTTTTTAATTTTCAAAGAACATAGTATATTAAGATTTTGATTTTAGACTATTTGGCTTAACGATTTTTTTTCTTATATTTGTTATAATTTTATCGGTAATATAATCCTTTGCACAAAAAGTTCCAAAAACGAATTTCCTACTTTGTTACTCATTTTAGATATGCTCTTTGATTTGCATATTAATATTGCATCATCCTACATATAAAAATAAGAAATTTTTAAAATGAAACTGCAATATATTAATAAGTATTTTATTACGCTGTCATCAAGACAAAATTATTGAATACTAAATAAGTATCTTAATTTAAAGCAACTCAACTTTAGCAATTAGCATGTATCAGTAAAATAGTGTTAATTTAAAAATAAAGTAAATATTGCCCCAACGAGGTCTAGTTTGTGATAGATTTATTTTAGTATTAAGATTCATCATCACTGCTTGCTTTTGCTTTAGGTTTTGGTCCTCCTGCTCTCTTAGCCATAATAATTTGATCAACTTTTAAAATGGTTGTAGCTGCACCAACTGCATATTTAAGGCCCCATTTTTTCAAGACAAATAAATCCAAAATTCCTTTTTCCTTTGCATCACACACACCATTGTTCGCTGATTCAATATCAAAACCAACATTTTTATTGTTCTCCTAAAAAAGTAAATAAATGTTATAATACTTACTACTTGTATATTCTATAAAAGTATTGTAATAACAGTAAAATCTTAACTAAGATAGATATATACTAATGTTATAAAGCTGAAGGGTTTGTGTGCCGAATGTGCTAATCTCAGGAACCAATAGTTCCAAGTAATAAAAAAATAAAAATATGTTTTGTATTGGATAGTTACTTTGTTAAAGGCTATGTTACATTTCGTTAATCATTTCTATGTAACCCACTATACTTTTATGAGTATAGTCAGTAGTCAGAGTCATCTTGGGCTCTTAGGAAGTGTCATATACAACTCTTACTTTTTCCATTTATTGCTGCCAAAGCCACAAAAAGCCATGAAATTTTAAAATTAAAATACCCTGTGTGCTTTGTAGATGTTGTTTATAACTTCTGTTGCGTTTGCTCCCGAGTTGTCCGCCAAAGCCCGCGGAATGCCCTCCAAAGCCACAGCAAATTTCCTTACTGCATATTGTTCTAATCCTGGCAAAGTGTCAGCATACTGTAAAAGTTGTTGGGCCAGTTCAATTTCCGTTGCCCCTGCGCCAGCAACAAATCTAGAATATAATAAATTTTTTAAGCACATTCTATTATTTCATTTAAAAGTAAAAGTAGAAAATATCAATCTGATATTTTCTAGAACACATACAAAGATAGGACTTCGAAGAAGCAGGTTGGGGTCCTGCCAAAAATATTTTTCTGTCATCAGTGTGAAAAACTCCACTTGAAAAGTGTTAAAAACTAATTTAATGTTAAAAAAGTGAAATCAGGTAAATGGTCAGGCAAATCACCAAAATCCCAAAGAAATTTCACCTTAAAATTAAAATGCAAATACCTTCCATCTCTAGCAATGCCCTTGAATGTGTTGACACCATCATCAATGGCTCTTTCAATATCATCCATATAATTTTCCGTGGACCCCCTAATGACAACAGTGGATATACGGGACTCATTGCTTCCCATGATGAACACAACCACTCTGGTGTCACCGACTTCATCCACTCTTACAGAGTCGCAGTAACCTTGTTCTTCTGCAGTGGGAGTTGTCAATCTTGGCAGGACCTACAAAAAGATTACCTATTGTCACACATGATCTACATTATAAGGTCATAACTAAATATGTTGTGGTTCATTTAATATTAACTGCTTCTGGTTATATAGGAAACATAAAAATTGTAACATAGCAGTATTTGAACCGACTCCTCTAGGAAACCATCCAAGTGCTCTGGCCACTAAGTCATATGTTCTCATCAAGTTATGCCAAAATTCTTATACACTTGTTACAACTTATTCTTACAAATTCTCAAAGCCTCATGTGTGTGGTGAGTTGGGAACTTTATTTTTAACAAATCATTAAACACATGTGGTCTGTACCTTTTTTCAATTCTTTTTAAGTTATTACCTATATTTTTTCTATACCTACTACTCAAACTAGGCTTAAAACCAAAGTAATATAAATGATCTAGGTATTTAGTTTCTAAGCAGGATCTGTATCTCCTTTTTGTATTGTAGACATAATTAACTTAATATAATTTTAATAACTAATATTGTTTTTGATGCCAACTTAAATGTCTATCAAGGCATAAAGAGTTGGGAAGACATAACTGTTGTTAAAGAAAATATATACTTACAGTAGCATTGACAGTTTTAGCAACACGGCGAAGATCAAATTTGGAGTTGAGGCGAACTGCCATAACACCATACTTATTCAGAAAATGAAGGGCCATGTCTCCAAATTTAGCACCAGCAACTACAACTTTCACACCGGAGTCAGCAATATCTTTAATTTGCTTTTCTAACAGGGATTCTTCTCCTTTGCTAAAGTCAAGAAGTTCATTAGCAGATTTAATTAAAACAGTTCCCTTTGTTTCTGTCTGTGTAATATCAATTGGACATGAATATATTGCTACTTTAGCTTTATTAGCACTTGTAATGTCTCCTTCAACTTCTCTTTTGAATACCATTCCTGATAATACTTCAGATTGTAACAGGCCAGCTCCAAGTATCTAAAATATTCACAAAATAATGAAGTTCAGTATTTTTAAGTATGTTTAGCTTCACACTGTATCCCACATAGGAATGTAGAGAAAGTTAATCCAGGGCTAAGACACTATATTTTCAAGATATTGAGTACTGAAACTTAACCATACACTTTGTCTTGTTAAAACTTAGAGCAAGAAAATAAAAACAAATTATTACCACAAGTGCAAATCAAACTTGCACCTGTCATATTTGTAGTAAAATGTTGCAATGCTGTGCTATAACAGCCTCATATTTTAAAATTCATTGAAATAAAAAACTTATTTAAAGTCAGATATATTTCTTACTTTGCATATCCTGACATTATCTACGTTAAATGTAGTTTTTTCAGGTAAGATTGCCACACAAGCTTTGGCTACAAGACTTGCAATAAATTCTTCATTTCCATATTGTTTTGACATAATTGCCGGTTTTATGGCATGAACCACAGCTTCAATATCTTTGCAATCTTTTATTTCGTGGCAAATTAATTCTGGTAGTATTTCTAGGCACTTATCAAGAGCTTTTTCATAGCCTTCTGCGATTTCACTTGTAGTGACACCTAAACGCAATAACTCTTCTGCAGCTTCAAGGAGTGCTCCAGATAAAACTATGACAAAGTTAGTTCCATCACCGACTTCAGAATCTTGCATTTGGCTGGCCAGTACCATTAGCCTAGCCGCTGGATGTTCTACGTCCAACTCACGGATAATAGTACCAGCATCACTTGTTATAAATTGCTTGTCTATGTGGTTGATAATCATTTTGTTCATTCCATTAGGACCATAAGCTGAACGAACACTTTGAGCAAATTGTTTGCACGCATTTATATTGCGATATACCGCTTCTTCTAAGCCAGAAAACATCTGAAAATCATTAGGTACAATTTGAGTACTTTTTAAATAAAAATGAAATTATTCTTATTACAAATAATATATTTTAATGAGACATTTAGTTCTCATGTAGTGAATAAGATTATTTTAGTATATTTTCAAAGATATCGCAAAATTAAAAATCATACGGACACCGATCCCACATGACTAATGCCGTATAACGTTTTGGTTATAATAAATATTTCTATATAAAACTTACTCGTGCTCCATCTTTTAACATTTGCGGTACTCCAGGGGCTTTTGGTATATGTAAAGCCATTTTTGAATACTGTTTTAAATATTTAAATAATAACAAAAGGAATCAAGAGGATCTTCTCAACTAAACGGCAGACATGAACAACCACAGATAAAAATTCAAGATAATAAATTTACATTTATGCTTCAAACTTCGCAGCGCACATGGCCTGTAGTATAGACTAAAGACTGTCTTGTGTCTATAGAAAAAAAAATGAAAATCTTAATAAAAATATTAATATATTTGGAACATAAAACGCGAGTTACTTACCAAGGGGCGAATGCAATATTTGTTTAGGAAATTATCTACAAGTATAAGTTTGTATTAATTTTTCTACGATTTAAAAATTATAAAATCTTTGTAAAATGATTATTTACTTTTTAGTTCGTTGTTACAAGTCGGTTTTACTTTTTGTTAAAAATTAATTTATTGTATATCTAATTAAGCGCGGGTTAATTTTTGATTGAGGCCAGTTGTGGCGCAGGAGTACACGGGTGTGACTGTAAACGCCACTGTGTAACGCTGTAGGTTCGATCTCTACTCGAAGGAAATAAATATTTTTATTCCATCGCTCTGGTGTCTCTACAATAACTAAGGCTATTAGCACAGGCAAAGCGCGGCGTTTAGTACCGCAACTCAACACGCAAGTTAAAATCCTTACAGAGGTATGGTAGGAATTTATATTATAGTCATTTTTATTTTGAGTTTTCTCTCTTTAAATATATCATATGGTATATAATACGCCATATTTAGAAATTACACAGTAGGTACTCTACATTTGAATATAACACGACGTTTACGCTTGAACAATGACAATAACACAAATTTATTTTTTTGCTTAATGTTTTCCCGGATAGTAGGGTATGCAGAGAGAACTTATACCTACCCTATTCAGGGAGCCGTAAGAAAAAACAGCAAAGCAAATAAGCTAATTAAATTAAGCAAATCATAAAAAGGTTACTTTGTAGATCACGATTAATGGAGTCAATATATCCATACCTATATTATAAATTCGAAAGTAACTCTGTCTGTCTGTCTGTCTTTTACGCAATCAGGGCCAAACCGCTAATTCTATTGTGATAAAATACACATATAGAGATACTTGAGGGTCTCGGGATGAACGTAGGATACTTTTTTTTCTCATATTTGTAATATTTTCGATGTATATCAATATATTAAAATACTTATTAATTTGACATGCAATTTATTTCGCCATGTTTATAACAACCGCCGTTGCTAAGCAACAATTTGCAAAGTTTGTTGTTTTAAGAAAACGTCACCAAAAATGAGTTTGCTTAATGCATACATGGCGCGCGCCGATATAGATTTGTATACATTAACAAAAATTAGATGATTTCTATAATTTGATATTCATCCTTATGAAAATAAATATAAGAGTCACTTTTAGCATTTCATCTAGATGGAAATTATAGTTTACTGTGTTACATTCTAATAAATAATTAAGGAGATGTCACTGATTCCAAATGACCTAGCCTGCGAGTGGTAATAATAGTATGATCGACGCGAACGGGCAGATGACTTTGATGGTTTTGTAAATTTTTATATAAGTATTTTCGAATTACTGTTAATTTTTATGTAATTATTTGCTGCTTATAATTAATTTATCTCAGTTCGGTTTTCTATACCGATGTTATTACACTTAAAATATCGTAATTTTAATCATTTGAGATTTTATTTAATATTGTTCGCAAAAAGTAATAATTATTTAATATAGAAAAATGTTTGGTACGCGCGCACGGCAAACTTTAGGTACTTTTTCTAATATTAAGAATTTCCTTTAGTTACTTTTACTTTTTTGTTTGTTCATTTCGGTTACTCAGATATTAATTTTCTAATAATAAATCTCCACTTATTATTATTTTTTAACTTATTTTAATTATTTAGGCTTATATTTTCTTAGGGGTCTGCTTAGGGGTGCAAGGAGAGTTATGCAACGATATGTAATTTTAGATTCTAGAATAATATAGAACACTTGAATAGTTTAAAATATAATAAATCATAAATAAAAACTTGAGGCTACAAATTTAAAAGTTTACTTATAATTAAGTTTAGGTATACTTTTTAATTTGTCAATATGTTCATCGACGCAAATATAGATTTATGGCTGATACTGTTGTTCTTATTGAAAAATAAATAAAACACGTATTATATTTTTTCGTATATTTTACTTCACTAAAAATACTACTATTTTGTCAAATTTAACAAGTCAAAAGACATTAGGAAATTTTGGACCATATTCACCATTTATTCAGTCTATAGACACATTTAAAACTATTAAAGTTGAAGATCACAAAGTAATTACGAGATTTTTGGCGTAAATGAAACAATTAATGGTTTACTAATAATAATTTTTAAATAGATATCGAGTTTTGTTACATTTACACATCGACATAACTCGAATATAACTGTATGACAGTATGGTACCTATTTGATGGTATGAAAATAGTTTTCTGTTCATTAATATTTAATTCAAAAATACCTCTAATATGTCCCTTTCTAAGGAACTTTATAAATTTTGGGGCATGTAATGATTTGCATGCTCATCGGCGGTACTCGACGCCGCATTTTCTCTTTTGACTAGGGCGAGGACAGGAAAATAATTCATTCCGCCGAGCGTGAACCAAACTCACAGAAGTAGCAAATACAGTTAGACGTCGTTGCCGCTGCACCACGACGCTCTCATGAAATGCAAATATTTAATAATAATAATTCTGATAGACATAATGTTATTGATAATTAAAATTAAGTATTCC
The DNA here is from genome assembly GCA_016802625.1 of Heliconius numata. Lineage (NCBI taxonomy): Eukaryota > Metazoa > Arthropoda > Insecta > Lepidoptera > Nymphalidae > Heliconius > Heliconius numata. The sequence goes on from JAEBDU010000004.1 coordinate 1,122,103, forward strand.
ACAAACTAAACCGAAAACACAATGAGAATCCACTGTCATTTTGAATCACCTTATATAATCATATGTACCATGTATAATCACTATCATAGAAAATAAACCTAAATTAAAACTATACATTATATTTAAATTTCATACTATAGAATTATTTTATAGCTAACATCACAGACAGTCCAAAGAAAGTGAAGTGTAATACTGAATTCAATGGAAAACAAGTATTTTTGATATAATACAAAAAAAAGATTTATGAGCCTCTTAATAAAAATGTAATTTAATAAAAGTGATGTATTTTCAATTTAAAATAAATGTATAAAACTATTATTATGAATTAAAACTATACAAATAATTATCAGAATTTATTAAGAGCTTCATTATTACAAACAATAGTTTTTGAAAATATTATATTATATTATAAATATTTATTTACGAATTAGAGTAGATAAAAATTCTCTGAGTCTGAGTGAACCACTTTTTTTTATTTGAATAAGAATAATATAATGCTTTAATAATGTTTTATCAAAATACACTATTAATTAAAATAATAATATTTAGTATAAAAATTAAAAGTCTTATATTAAACCAATATTAAAAATAAATAAATATTATATATAAAATAATATCAATGCACTTGAAAAGCATACAATGAGATCATATACTATATAAGTCAATAAAAAACTTATATATATTTACTGCCATTAAAGTAAAATAATAATACTAATCAATAAGTGAAATAAAAAAATGCCATTAGGTTAAAATCTTTAAAAATAATAAAAAGGCAAAGAATATCAAAAAGCTGTTAAAAATATGTATGTAATCTTTAAATGCTGGAACTTGTATGCGACAATAATAATAACGTTTAATGTAAATGCACTAAACGTATTTTTTTTATCTAACTTATGAAGACGGTATATATATTTGATATATAAACCAAATTTCAACAAATATTTGAAATTTGAAAAAAATGTTACCGTGATTAATTTTTTTTCATTTTTGAGATCAATTCAAAGAAAATTAAATGTAAACCGTAATTATTATGGTTAGCCTCAAATAAAGATTGGTGTACATTATAAATTTCAATAAATTTATATTTTAATGTTAATTGAAAAAAAAAAATAGAACCTAAATAAACAGCGTAGATAATAAATACATTTTCTGTTTTTCGAGAAACTAAATATATACTAAATAAACTAAGAAAGAAATAATACGATTCCGAATAGAGATTCTTTAAATAAATAAGTGTATATGAAAAAAGGAATGAATTCGTTCTCAAGTTATCATATTATATAGATGTAAATGTGACATAAAAACAAAACCAATTACTATCAATGAACTTGTCTACCAACATGTCTACTATAGAGAAATGCCTGTGCTAAGTGCATTTTAATTAATTCAGACTACTCGTTTAACATTCTATACTTCTAATGATACAAAACTCCGTCTTCGGGTTGTTTGGATTTATATATCGCTATATCTATTAAAGCACATATTAAAAATAACTATCACAACTACACTAAATGAGCACAAATGTACTACTTAGTAATATAGTATAAAACTAAATACATAGGTAGTGAATGCTAAAGTTCTAAGTCCAGCAAATGATCATTCATCGATTTCAATGAACATAATAAAAATATCTTCAATTTTCCCGCGCTTGCAGGAAGAGGGAAGGCAGTGTTAAGATACTTCTACCCACCTCACTCCTCCCTAAGCCTACCGACAATTTTTTAGATATTCCGGCATTGTTGAGTGGGAAAATTAAAATAGTTTAAATATTAATCTCCCGAGTGGGGATCGAATCCACAACCATCGCGTTTACAGTCATACGCTATCGATTCGCCTTGATTTTTTTAAATTACTTCACAATTAACATTATATTTAAGTACAATAGGCATAATATATCTAAAGTTTAAAATAATAGCTAAGTTTTATCACCCAAACAACCCGTGTCGCTAACCACAAAAAGTAACTGAGGAGAAAACCTAGTTAGAATTGGGGAAACAATTTAAGACCCATTGGGCGTGTTGTATAAAAACTCATAATCCGCCAGTTTTGACAGCGGTCATTTTGGATAAATAACAATACTGATTATATACAGGTAAATAGAATTAATAAAATATTTTCACCGTAATTCTTCTAGCATGTGCGGTGGGGTAAGATGTACAGGGTCAGAAAAGAACGTGCGCATTCGGAGAAGACCGTGCGCGTTCGGGGTGGTCTAGGCGACGACGTAGACGACGAGCTGGTGGCGGCGGTATCAGAAGAGGTTGCGCGGCGGTGGCACGGCGACGACGGCAGCGCCGGCGCGGCCCGTGCTCAAAGGCGCCAGCTTACGCCAGCAGTTGCCCTCCGCGTCGTACACCTCCACCACGCACAGGTACTGCACGCCGTCGTACCCACCTGACATCGTATATAGAGTGTTTTTATCAACACCACTTTAAGCGAAACCACAGTTATAACTATTCTATAAAAGTCTAATACAATTTAATTTTTCTTCCCAAAAATAATAAGGTTTTTCTTGAAACAAAATAAATAATAAATTATCCTTGTAAAATAAATCGCCATTTGTTAAGGAAGACGCACGCACACGTAAATCTATCAAAGGGACACAGCCGCACACGTCTCATTCCGAAATCGAGTCGTAGGTATTGGCGGTAAAGATCAAAGTTGTTTAACCTTTAGTAGTATTTTTGTATTAGTATTTAATTTATGTATCTAAGCGTAACTGCGTCACACGAAATACAGGTATGGATAAACAGCGTGAAATGAAAAAAAATGCTACGTCTAAACTGTTGAGGTATCTTGATTAATTTCTTTAGGTATGGGTTTGAAATATTTTACTATATGCTGTTCCCGTAAAAGGAGCCAACTTGTATAATTAGGGGCGGTGTCACTACTCACCGACTGCCACAATGCGGTCGCCCAGCAGGCAGGATCCGATGGCGTCGCGGCCGTAGGAGAGGCGCGCCAGCATCACCCAGGAGTCAGCGGCGGGGTCGTAGCGCTCGACGCAGGCGAGGCGGCCGCCCACGGTGTTGGCGGGCGCCTCGTGCCCGCCTAGAGCGTACAGGTAGCCGCTGGCCGCACACACCTATACACACGGTCAATATATATTTTAATCTATATAAAACGATCTAAAAATGTGCTTTTGAAATAGTTGTAGGTGATAAACTGATAAGTAATCAGAAAATATGACTTTTCCTAGTTAATATTATAAATGTTAAACACATTGGTTACAATTTATGGAAAGATGTACTATACTGTACATGGAAGATATACCAGAAAAACTGTTATCGAGTGTATTTATCAATGTAATAAAATCTTTAACAATGCATGTTGAGTGGCGGAACTCAACAAATCATTAATTTCCCCGTGTGGGAACCCACAACCATCGTGTTACAATCAAACTCTTGTGCCCTTCTCCCACGACGGCCTTAGTGATACTATTATTTAAATTGGTTCATAAATAAAAACACTATGTCAATATAAAGTACTACGTGTTTTATACAATGTGCGGAAACTTTAGTTTTCAATGTATGGATATTGTTTTTATAATAATAATGTTATTAGATCACGAAAAACAAATGAGAAAATAAATAATTATATAGTACAAACGAGCGAAGCAGTAAGGGGATCGCTAATATAACAATAACTTTAAGTGAACGACGTCGCGTTTTAGTCGCTGCTAGCGATATAATTTTACAAAATACATATCAAATCACGCTCCGTCTAACTCGCATGTAATTTCAAAATATAAAATTTTAATTTTGTAATTTTGTAGTGAACTATTTAGGATCTTAGGATAAAATTGAGACAGATTTTTTTTAGTTAATACGGTTATTAACACCCGTTGTGTTAATAACCCTATTATCACTTAGTGAATATTCAAATATAATGTTTAGTAGATATAAAAATATATATATATTATAGTTAATAATATATTATACATAATATATAAGCGGTCAAAGTATGACAGCGTAAAAAGCTTTACCATAAATAAATTTTGTTATTTCTGTTTATTGTCTCAAAATTAAATTGTACAAAAAATTTAAATACCTAAACATTTATGTTAGTTTCATTTAAAATAAAGTTTAATAATATTCAATGGTAATTCACTAACTGACTGCTCTTCAGAACGATTTAAGTCGTAATAGTTTCCCATCTATGCTCATAAAAGATCGGTTTTATATGTTTACGTTCAAACTTTACGTAGAAATTGTCACATTAAATTTTTCATAACAGTTTTATTCAATATAAAAATTATGATTCAAGACTGTTTATTAATTTATTGGAAATGCAGCTGTTCCAAAAGGGTGTGAAGTAGATTCCTTTTAGATTATAGGTTTTGCTAATATTCGGCAACTCGCAACGTAGCACGCGCAGCGCCGCCACGCCGCACGAGCGTGCGTCCCGTATATAAAGGAGGCGCAGCACTCACGCTCACGCCGCCCCTACGGCGCGTCATGGGCGCGCAGTTGGACCAGTGGTTGGTGGCGGGGTCGTAGCACTCCACGGAGCGCAGGCACGCGCCGCCGTCGCGCCCGCCCACCGCGTACAGGCGCCCGCGCAGAGCCGCCACGCCACACGTGCTGCGCGCGCCCGCCATCGGGGACACCATCGTCCATGTGCGTGAGCATGCGTCCCATCTGGAACAAATTATAAATAGTAAATAAAAGCTTCATTTGTTGTATAAAACTTATATTTGCACTCCAATGATTCATATGAATAGATAATAATAGAAACATTGTATAGAATTAAGGACGAGATTCTATAAATAAATGTTAAGTAAATATAGTATTGCCGTGCCTCACAAAGAACATGAAAAAAACAACATTCTTAAAGGTATAAAGATAACGGCAAGATACCCGTTTGGCTTTTAGTTATAAAAGCTAATATAGTTATAGAAATAAATAGAATTAGTTGTTAATAATAATAAATTATTCATAATGAACAATCGTAATTCCAACCGTATACGCCCAGTTTTCAGAACTCTGGAGGCACTGCGTGTTAAGTGCCGGAAGTTAACGCTGCTCTTTGCTTTGACACCAGACCGAAGAAATGGAAATTTAAACTTTAAATAAACATTTCATTTCCTCGAGTGGGGATCGAACCCACAACCAGTCGGTTTACAGTCACACTTTGTGCCGCTGCGCCACGACTGGCCTCATTTACTATATTTAATAAAGTACAAACCAACCTCTCAACAGAGTTGAGGTATATCCAGCCGTCGTGGCCGCCCACCGCGTACACGGGGCAGTTGGGCCCGTCACCCAGCACGGCCACGCCCAGCCCGTGCCGGTGCGTGTTCATGGGCGCCAGGGTGCTCCAGCTCAGCGATGTTAGGTCGAAACATTCCACCTGTGTTGCAAAATAATCATTATTGCTTGTCTTTTTTATTTAATAATATAATTGTATCATATATCCTAGTAAAGTATAACGTTAAAACGTATAAATAAGTAGTAACGTTAAGATATTTTGTTCTCCACTTTCCACAGAATTGCGTATTGAGGTGCGGAACTATACGCTGAGCTTGATTTGAAAAGAAATATAATAAATATAAAATCACAACTTACAGTATTAAGTGTTTTGAGACCATCTCTTCCCCCCACCACGACTAGTTTATTTTGCATCACGGCGACACCAAATTGCAGTCTCCTAGCACCCATTCTCATGAATGGCGTCCAAGTGTTTGTTCTTGGATCGTACATTTCCATATTACTGGCACCCTAAACCAAAATCATGGAAAATCAATGGACAATGTATCCTTTTACACTTAAAAAGATACATTGTACAGATTTTAATTAGAATATAAAATGCACAAGAGTGGCCTTATTACTGACCAGTATTTATAAACCGCTCTCAAGTCTGAGATCTTTGAATTGTCAGCCATTTCAATAAACTGATAACTTTGGTTTTTAGTGTATACATATATATTGTCTTTAAAATAATAATGTTATTAAAACACGTAAATGTTCTATTATGTATATCATAAGGAGAGATGAATATTATACAATTGTGTAAAATAAAAATTAATAACCTTGTACAAACTGCTACTTAGTAAATTTAATAGGAACTGCTAGTTAGTATATTTAATTTGAGCATACAATATATGTATACCTTATAACCATCCATGCCTCCAATAGCCAAAAGTCTTCCAATAGTTGATGTTCGAGGTGTTGTTCTATGCGACAACAATAAAGAGCGCCTTTCAGGCAACAAATGCCATTTGACTGCTTCCATTATAAGTGGTTGACATTCGGGCACGTCTCCACAGGCCTGCTCTACTTTATCAATTAAATACTGTAAAAAAAGTTAATATGTCATATATTAAACAGCTTCACACTTGATCCCGCAGGACCGAATAGGCACAGGGAAATGCTCCATTTCCCATACACTGTCTAAGACATTGTGTGTTGTGTGACGGAACTCAACGTCGCACTTTATTGTGTTTCCAAAGTAAAAAATTGAAAGTAATATTATGTTTCCGAGAAATTGAATCCACAACCATCCTGCTTACAGTGAAATGCTATGCCACTGCCTCATTATGTCTATTTATTTTGTAATTAAAAATCGTTTAAAAAAGTTTTGTAATGTCATTCTATAATTAAATATGAGCAAAAATTACATAAGGAAATAGGAAGCAGGTGCAGTAAATGTCTTACTTTATAGTATATAAATTATACTGTTTGTGGACTGCATTCTTAGGCCTTATTAGTAATATTCAAGCACTTAAACAAAAAAAATCCTTGTGTGTTCCACCATATACATAGTAATTAAATAATAAATGTTAATATAAATCTTATTTATAAAAATTATAGGAATTTTAAACAGCTATTTGTCATGAGTGAAGAAGTTATTTTTACAACATAAAACAAACTAAAAAATGTTCTCAATACAACACTTCTATTTCCCAAATTCAGTTATATGTAATGGAAAATATCTTTTAACATTCTTATGAGAGAGTAAGTAATTGATTTGACAATAACATACCTCAGATGATAACAGGGGCAGTTTGATTAATTTCAATAAACTGGGCAAATGTTGTTGCCGGTTAGGGTTGTCATGTTGGACCCAGGCCATAAGACTCTCAAATACATTTTCCTCATTGACAATATTGAGATCATCCGATTTTAGTAAACTGGCCAGTTGTTCTGATTGCAGAGTTAAGAACTCTTGATGTTTAACAACCTAATAAATGTAGATTTAAGTTATAAATTACATTTTATCATAAAATAAACCAAACTTTTAATTTGGCTGTTCACTACTTTCCATAAAATTTTTGAGACATTGTATGTTAACTGGTTGAAATCATTGACACACTTTGTCGTACCAGTGCAAAGAAACAAAATAATTTATTTTCCAAAGTAACAATTGAACCCATGATCCATATCAAGAGACCAGTTGCCATAACAGCCTCTCTATAGACAAGAAATAGTTCATTAATAAAATGTTAATTACCTGCATAAAATGTTGGTGTGTGTATTCCAAGGCACTTTTGTGTAAGCCCAAACAAGATTGTTGTTCAGCAAACAAAGCAAATCCCAAACAATTGCATGGATCCAGCTGCTTTTCGAGAAAATCACAGCATGCTTTTGTAACTGAATGCAATTGGATTAAGCTGGCAGTGGACAAAAGAATTTCTACTGATTCCTGACTTAATTCTGGAAACACAATATAAAATAAAAGATATAACATCTACCCAGACATTTTGCCTGTAACAAAGAAACTTATTTATATCATGCTAAAATACCTATAATGCCTGTGTAGCAATAATGAACAAGTGATCTAAGTGCTTGTGAGTCAACTCGTTCTAAAGTTATTTCTGATGACTGAGCTTCTCGTAGGGAGCCTGTGAACATGGCTGCAAAGTACTCACTGCAAGATGCTAAAACAACTTTGTGCGCTGGGATCCTGTTATAAAAGTTAAACTAGTCATTCTTGAGAGTTAATTAGTTAGTAAATAATCCAACTTACTGGATAAATGTCAAGAAAGCTTGGGGGCAGACCTCCATTGACTTTCTAAAACACTGTATCAAAGATACTGGAGTAAGGTCACATAAAAAACATGAGGACCCCCCCCAGAGGGCATGTATGAATAGGTTGATGACAGTGGATGAGGCCAAAGAGGCATGTACAGACTGCAGCATTTGGCGCTTCATTCTCTGTGACTACCCCACTAGGGATACAGTGTGAAATGAGTGAGTTGAATGAATTCAAACATCAATGTATTCAAATTTTGTACACCATTAGATGCATAGTATTAGGTGCGGAACGCAATGTTTTCAATATTGATTATATTTAATTATTGTCAACTAACATCATTATTATAAAATAGCACAAAAAAAAATTAAAACACAGTGTATGGTTAAAAATATGAAGTATGCCAATACAATCAGTTTATATGATTTCTAAATGCATGATTTAAACATTTACATATGAAGCAGTTAAAATTGATTTAAAATTAAAATATTTATTTTACCATTTACCTGCACCCACCAGCAATTAAAGCTACGTCACATAGTTTTTGTGATTGGTAATAACCAAACATATTCTTCATAGTGATTTCAGAGTGTCCCTTATTGCAATGAAATTCATCTGAATTTGATGCACTCGAAAGGCTGAGCTGACTTAATTCACGGGGTAATCCTTCATCGACGGAATGAGTCGAAACGTTGTCCTTAGCCGCTTCCGTTTTTTGAGTTTCACAAGCCGACATTTTGATGCGTTATGATCTCTTATGATTTTAACTCTTTTGTTTGAAGGTAAATAAACTAGTCTTCATCGATTCGCTATGTACCTTCACAAAGATTGAAAACAAAGACATGTCACATACGCGGCTGTCAAAGTCATAATATATAAACTTTTTGTTTTCACAGATAATATAATTTGTTTTGACATAAGTGATAAGTAGAATATTTTATAATACGGTAGTTTTCTGAAGCACAAATTTCATGTCTCGTAATTTCTCGTGAGGTAACACACAATATTACATTGTATACGTAACCAAATAATAATCTTACAGTCCAACCAATTTCAAATTATTTGTATTTGCTGTGGTTTTCACACTAATTTAAGAGTTTAACTTGTAAAATAAAATTCAAGACGACATTATGATAAAATAGCCCATGATATATTTTAGAATATAATCATCGAATTTTCTTACACTGAACTTTTCACCGCTGGACAAGCAGATAACATATTATCTGACTAACCAATAAAATGCTCAGAAGTACTTAACGATTATTAAAAAAAATTATGATACGTCTGTTTATGTAAAATGTTTCAAATAAAGATTGCCAGAATGACTTCTCATTAACGATATTAAAATTATATTAAAAAGTTATAAAACCTCACGTAAGGCCAAGTTTCTAGATCCACAAACCTTAACTCTCTGTACAAATCCTAACTTCACTAACTCTAAGTACATACGTGCCTACGTTCGTTACTACAAGGTCTATTAGAATAAAATAGGAAACACTCAATTGCGCTAACAAACAGGAGCGAGGAGGAGGAGGAGGAATGTGGGGAACAGAGTGTCTTAACACTAGGTTCCCTCTGCGTACCCTGCTATGTGTAGGATACAACATGAAGCTGATTAAGTATAAGAGCTAAGCAAATGAAACTTAGTATATTTAATCAATGTATTGTAAATTCACATCATATCCGGTAACATTTGTTTATCTAGTAGTAAGTAAAAGCTTGTAATAGGTAATTAAAAAAAACTTTTAAAAGTTCGTATAGATAAAATTTGTTATATCAGTTTTTAGGGAAATTTAATAGAATACATTTTATTAGATAAATATCCAACTATTACAAGAAGCTTATTACTCTAGTTACTAAATAGTATAGATGATTACAAAATAATGTCATATTTTGTACGATAATGTTTTCCCATAAAAAGCTCACTAATTACGGCCGAGGTCTTGGAAATTCTTTGCGGGTATTCAAAAATAAAAAGACATTAATTCTGGCTGAGGCATTTATTAACATTTATTTTTATTTTTCGATTTTTTTATCTTAATACAACATATATAGTAATTAACAATACATAATAAATAGTCCAAAAGTATATTACGCCTACAAAATAGCGTAGTCGTTATAAGATTAACGCCACATGAGTTGCTTGCACACATTTTGCGAATGTAAAGGCAACTCATCAATGACACAGTTGAAAGTTAGGAATGTTCTCAGAGAGAATAGTTAATTGTGGTGTTTACGGAATGCTCACGTTTAAACAAAACGGTCAGACTATTTTTCACGGAGGCCACTCAACAACAGTTCAAGCGTACAGCCCTTGTGAAAAATATTACGAAATCGGAGAACATATTTTATCTTCTCACTTTTCAATATGTAGAAATTTAAATTGTCTCAAAATTTCAGCAAAGTTATCTTTAGTTTGTGCAGTTATAAAGAATACTTTTATTGTTTGTCTTTTGGCAAACATAACAGTATGAGAAAATATTTGTAAATCTCTATCTAGTGGTAATCAAACGTATATAAGTATCTACAAAAATAGTTGCATTCTTAAATAAAATCTTTGAAAACAGCTGACCAAATAATACAACCGTTTCTGTTGAAAATAGCTTTACAGGTCTGCATACATCTATCTGAAAATCTATACTGTGAATTCTATTTGAAAAATAAAAGAATAACAACTACAAGGGTGTCTAAAAATATTATTCTTCAACAATAAACTCCATTGACGTTTTCCAAGGTATTTAAGTTCTCTTAATTGAGCGTAGATTACAGGTCGACGATAGATACCTTCGTAAAAATGTTATGAGATAAAGTTACAAGAATATTTATATAATATGTAATTCCGACATTGACTAATGAGCATATCTTCTAAATTTACATGAATTTTCATCAGCAAGCATAAATTATAGCTATAATGATAAATTAGCTGTGCTAATATGCAATGGAGTTGTACCGATAGTTTGTGCTTGCATCATATGTAGACCAATATATAGTGACAACAAGGCGTGGACTTAGCGATGATTAATGAGATATTAGAGAACAAAACGAGCTCGTCACACGGAGACAACTCAAACAAAACTAAATGATACAATATCGATTTAAGTTATAGTTAATATCTACATAATTCAGATTAAATTGACCAAAATTGCTAATTGTTTCTAAATTATATATTAATACAAATAAAGCATTCTACTGACCAAATTATTAAATAATAATTTTAATGTTCAGAAATAACATTTATAGCTTTTAAGCAGCTGTCCGCAAGCCTAAATGGTAAACACGGTAAGCCCGTATCTCATACAGACCCGTACTCGTATGTATGTATATAAACTAATAATCACATTGACAGGTATTTAGTCTATTCGAGATCATGACTTGCACCTTAACCTATAATATTAAAAATATCACAATAAATTGCTGTGCACATACGAAACAGGCAAATTTTGAGTGCAATTACATTAATATATTTATTAGCGTTATTTTTTATTTCTAATAAATAATAAATATTTAGGAAACAAGAAACGAGTGTTAGCTTAGTTGTGGAATTATCGACGAGAGTGGGTCGCCGAATGGTCTTAGACACTCTGGAAACAATATAAGTAGGTCTCAGAACTATTCATTTTCTTCTAAGGTAGGTTATACTTGTCATTAAGTAGTTAATGAAAGTATGTGTGCATTGGTATAACTAATTGACACAAGATTAGACACGAATAAATGCAGTTTCGAGAATTCATTGGTGAACGACATTTCGAAAACATATATTTTATAACAATTATTATGTAAATAAGTATATATATAAATATAGTATGTTTAATTTAATACAATTTTACGTTGTATAAATTTTATCATAATTTCGCGTAAATACAATGAAATTAAATTTTGTAAATAATATTATCTGAATAAAAATTTGTGGATATTTGGAAATTAATATATGATAAATCTCTTGTGATATATACACCAAAGCATACGTAGTTTAATTTTTTATATGAATTGACATATTCGCTTCTGTTTATGAAAGTTTTGTGTAATTTGTTTAAAATGTAAATACCGCAGAGAGTGATGGCTCAAGAACGAAGGTTCTATCAGACTACAACGGTATTTATTTGTTTCTAAATATCGCTTAGTATTATTTCGTGTGTGTTTCGATGTATTTCAAAATATAAACTATACTTAATGCTTTGGCGTGCCTCCTTAACCACAAATAGATTTGTCATGAAGACATGAAAGTTCGCATCCAATTTATTAAAAATAGTCATAATTGGTATCATAATATAATCTCTTATCCTACATTTAATTAATCGTGAGCTTATCCTAGATAGATATTTTTTGAAATAAGTTCTTATTTATTACTCTAAGCTACTCACTCACAAAAATATGGTGCTCATACATTGTACAATCTAAAACGAATATTTCGTGCATCGATTATATATTTTTATAATTGAATGAATTTATGGTGTTAATTTTCCTAATTCTACTACGTAATATATATGTTTTACAATTTCTTATTCATAAATTCCATAGTATGCATATATTTTATATTTTGCCTACTCACTTATAGTTTTAAAATTATTAATAAATAACATTTAAATTTTCCACATAAATTGAGTTAATTTTGATCGATCTTGAATCTTTAATCGTTTAAAAACGGATGCGAACATTAATGCTGTTTTAAATAACACAACAAAGAAAAATTCAAGAACTTAAAATATTTAACGTACAAATTATATTAAACCGTAAAGACGATCATTGTAATATAAGGAATATAGATATTATTACGTTACACATTATAAATAAATGAAATAAAATAAAATATTTTCTATTATTATGCTAAATTATAATTAATTCACCAATGAATTCTCGTTCAAATATACATATAACTAGTTTAGACCGATATAAAATGACATAAAATGTGATACAATAAAACATAACAACTTATTTACTATGGAAATAAATAATGGAAAATATTACTTCAATATTCAAGGAAGGTGTTGACATGAAGTAATCTAAGGACTAGGTAGACATCGTATCTCTCAGACTTCTTCGGCAAACTATAATAACGAGCACTGACACTCAGAGCTTTAATATGCTATTTACATATAAGAACTTAAATGTTACTTAAAAAAATCCTATTTAAATGAATAAGTACTTAAAATACCGAATGGTGAGTCAAATTTAAAATTATTTTCTTTATATTAATAGCTGCCTGAATGAAGACTCTTTGTTCCGAAGTCATATTATATAATATATGTTGCTAGGTGCCATTTAAAAGAAATAGGTTCAAAATTTGAAAAAAAGTCGCATAAGTCTTGCTATCGGCGGCTGTTTGTTTTAAAAGAATTGAAAACAGACGCCGGTCTACATATATAGGCCGAATAATAGTCAAACTCAAATATTTCTTTAGGATTATTTATATATACACATATTTAACCAATCCCTTATATACTTTACAACCCTCATAATAAGGAATTAAACAACTTAACGTAGAATAAATAGATCGAGTGAATAAATACTTTAACAAATAGATACGTAATAACATTTACGCTTTGTCAAACGAAGAACTATTTATTCTAAAATATTTATGTATATTATGTACGTTCTACCGACTAACAATGTCGACTACCAGTCTCACATTTTAGTTAAATAAGTGCTAGAAGGTACGAAATGAGAAATTAATTGGCTGCGGGATATTATTGGGACGAAACCAGGTCGTATTACTAGCTCGCTTTCAACGACTAGCTGCTCGTACATACTCTGCTCACATTTAACGATACATATCATTCCGGGCTAGAGTTCTCTCGCTGGATCCTTACACTACACTTTTAGTGGGCGTTTTAGTCAGATTGCACCACTTCTTGATATGTTTTATTACGTTCGCATATCCTAGTTAATTTGACTGGTTGCGTCCGAATATTTGTAATGGGATGTCGCAGCTATCACCGAACGTGGGTGCACATGTTCATCAATTAAACGTCAGTCTATCCGTGCAGCGCTGTTGGAGGTGATGGGTCAGCACTGAGGTTACGGGGTCCGGGAGGGATGCTTCGATTAGCGGCCGCGCGCCCACCGCAGGAGCGCGTCGGCCAGGACGTCCAAGTGGGCCTTTGTCTGTGAACAATTGTATTTATTAATAATCATATTTAATATTGAATAAAATAATTTAGGCTACAAAAGTGTTTTTTTTAATCTGCCATGTCACCCACATATGATCTATATGCATGTTAATTCGTTAATTTAGCCACAGCAAGAGCCTTACTTGTCAACGGCTCTGCAAGGATAGGTACGGCTATGCCAACATTATAGGAGTTTAGTCAAATAGACCGCTGGGCTTCATTCCATACATATTCCACCAAATATCCTCTATTCTATTTAAATTCGGGCACTTACCAGTATTAGACAGTTCCAACAAGAACTTAAACTTTTAAAGGAATGTGTTCGGAGCCACAAAAGTGTTTTTCAAGACGATAATATAAGTAAAGTATCTATAACTTAAAACAGTATTTAAATTCATACCGTTTTATAAAACATGCATGCCTGTCGATCTTCATCTTCGCCGTTGGGGCAGTCGATGAACCCGTCGCATAGTACGTGATCGTCAATACAACGGTAGCGGCCCTGTCGGTCAGGGGTTGGACACGCGAACCTCTCCATTCCGTCCGCGGCTGGCGGACACTCTGCAATTAAAATTTAAATTAGCATATAAGTATAATAATAATATCGTATAACTATAAGAAAATTGTCATTTATTTTAATAGTGGTTATTATTTTAGGTTTCTTGATTATTTAAATTATTCCATACGTCGATAAGCATTGAATTTAATGTTGAACTAAAAACAATGCTATTCAAGTATTACTCGTATATTACAGTGAATTTATAAGATACGTTTATTTATCCGATCGCTTTGTCTTACAACGTATTAAGTCATGCCTTTAATATTCATAAGCACCTACTCTTAAAATAAATAGCAGATATTAAAAGTTCAATAAAAATAAAAAACCGATCAAGTGCGAGTCGAACTCGCTCACCTAGGCCTTCGTACCAATTTCAAGATTGTAGTTCAACAAGAAGTACAACTTATAAAAGTTTACAAATTTAACTTTGCGGGCGTCAATTTGTATGAAATGAATTGCAAATATAAGATTATATTTGCAGTTCAATACCTACAAGTTTTAGTTTTTCGGAGTTTTTCTTGTATTTTTATTATAAGTTCTCACTTCGTGCCAAATTTCATGGAAATTGTAGATCCATAGAAAGTAATCTATAGGTTTTTATTACGCGGCCAAATTTTCTTTTTGAAATACGGAACCCTAAAAAGTAACATTGTCTAAATAGCAATTAATAAATAGTAGGCAGTAATAAATAGTGTTAGTGGTAGCATGGTTCGTAGGTAGGTTACATTTATTTTACTAAAAACTGTAAACATTGTCCAGTAGGAAACTAAATTAAAATTTACATCCAAAAATATTTTTATAACAGAAGCCGTGAATTACGCGACACGTGCAAAAACTTTATACAACAATTTTAATTGAGTTCGTGAACTTTTAACATCAGCTCTATCGAGACTGTCAGCCACTATATATAAAATCTAATTAAATGCTGTGAAGAGGCTGCTGAATTTTTGCATTTCATTTATTAAAATGAATTTAATTTTCCTTAGTTAGCTAAAACAAACAGTTATTATATTACATTCAATTACCATTGAAAATAACAATCGTTTAAAATTTAATAAATATGATGTTGTCAAAGCGCGCCGTTGAGTTCTGCCACTCAACACGCAATGCCTCGAGAATTTTGCAGAAAGTGGGGAACGAAGTGTCTTAACACTAAGTTTCCACTACCCGTGTGCGGGATATAGCGTGAAGCTGAAAAAAAAACATATAAAGTCTTGGGCGGCAGCTACAGAATGCAGTTCAGGTCTCCATATTTAATTTTATTAAAATATTTCGTCCTCAACAAAATCTACTCTAATTTTTACAAATATTAGGTAAATATTATTAGGTTTGATGAAAGTTTAACTTGTTGTATGTATTAAAGTGAGGTTGTTGTGGTTAAACGTACCCGACGCTTTGACACCGACACAGGCAGGGTATTATAATCATGTGGATACCACAGCCCTTAAATAGAGCCAGTGGAATAGCTGTCTTTTAGTACTAACTAAATGAAGAATGTAGCTAAAAATACTGTAATAACTATTTTTTTCAATTGCGAATAATTTCCTGAAATCTGTAAATGTTATTATTTAGGTTTACCTTGGAAGTTAAAGTCTAGTAAATTTATCTATCATTTATCGTTCGCTTTATTTACGAAACTTTGCATATAAAGAAAAAAGTCATCAGCAAAACATGTCGCCAGGAATCTTTCTAATTTCTATGAGATAGCAAAAATATTCTTCGCAATTGTGTCGCGCCCAAAATCTGCTGTGCTAGGCTACAGCTTACTCAGCCTGAATATCTGGTAGAAATACGAGTATCATGTGGCTATAAAAGTAATCTTTTTTCATTATATGGTTGGTATTTTTTTGCCATAGGTATACCTTATATCAGTTTCCCGCTGTATCCCGCATATAGCAGAGGGAACATGATTTCCTCCGGGCTATTGTCTTGGTGCCAGAGCCAAGAAATGAATATACGCATAAATAATTAAATTCCCCCGAGAAGGGATCGAATCCGCAACCGTCGCGACATAGTCACACTCTTGTGTGTTGCGTCTTTTTTATAAAGTGGGAAACAAAATTAACCAATACTGAATTTGGGTCCTAATTGAATCCTTATGTATGCATAGCTATTACAGTGTGAACAATATATGTATAGATAGACATTTATGTAGGTAATTGAATAGGACATGAAGGTGGTTAATAATTTACACGATGTACGTGTCCCAAAGGGTTTAATAGATTCGATACATAAAACAGAGAAAAGCCCCCCTAAGCCTACGCAAATTATATATGTCGGTAATCTAATCACGAACGAAGGGTTCAGAGGGGCTGTTTGAATACATTGATTTAGGACTTGTCACTCGAAGACAACTTTTATGAAGAGGGATTATTTGAAAATTTGTAAAATAAATGTTTCTCTCTGATTATATCCGATCGAAACAGTTAATAAATATGTATATAATATATGCTTATAATTTATTGATGTAATTGAATATAATAAAATGTATTTTTTATCCTGCTTAGGTATAGCAGAGATGGTAGAGGGAACGTAGTGTTAAAACACTCTGTTCTCGTTAAGACACTTCCGTTCACCGCTTTCCGCCGAACTCTTGAGGCATTGCGTCTTAGTAGAGGGACTCAGTGCCGCGATTTGCCTCATTGTTGGAGCGAAGAAATAGAAATATTATATATTTCATTTTCTGGACTGGGAATCGTACCCACAACCTGTCTCGTTTACAATCGTTCGCTTGTGACTGAATTCCTTAGTAGCTATTCTTAGTTATCCGTTTACTGCTATAAAATCTCGATCCTTATTAATATAATTATATTAATTATTTATTATTCTTTATAATACTCATGTATTTCTTATTAGTACACCATAATTTAAATGATCTCCAACAACCTCAACAGTCTATTTTGAACGTTATGTTAAGAAATAATTATAAGATCGGATTTTATTATAAAGCAAACATGAAATTGTGGGCGTGGAATTATGCTTGAATAAAATATAATGTTAATAACGTTAATTAAAATATTCTAAATATCGAGAAAAGTACATTCGTTTTATGTAAGCGAGAGTAATTATTTGATATTTCATTGTTTTTTTTAATGCATGTACCATGTACTTAAAAGTATAAAATATGTATAATCTGTGTAAAATCTTAAAACAGATTATATATATTTATATATATTTTATACAGATACTTATAAATAAAACAAACGTCGAGCCACAAGTGAAAGTCACAAGTGAAGTGCTTGATGGAAACGATAAACGAGAGACAAATCTAACACCAACACAAAAGTTATCACTTGAATGAAAAATGATATATACTTATAAAGATTTATGTTAGCCTAGTCCACGCTCACCAAGACAGCCGGGTACTCAGTGCTGAGCGTCTATTTTTAGCCGCGCTGGGGAAAGTGAGGCCACAGCTCGATTGCGAGCGAGCGCCCTCTATATACGACTACGAGTATCTGCGTCTATAGCCGCTACGTCTTGTGCATTCGTAAACAGGGGTAGGACCGCCCAGGTAACTGCTTTCAATCTACTATAACTCATTTAATTTCAATTTCGATGAATTGTAATATTATATATGTAAATAATATTAATTTTGAATGTAATAAAATTATACACACATATTGTTTAGTAAAATTTGAGTCAAATTTTAAAGATTTTAATTAAATGATACACATAAAGGCTTACAAAAGTTATCTTTCTTAAAATTGCTTCAAATGGAAAGGTAATCTTTAATCGTACGGACGAGTATAATCAAACCGCCTTAATAGAGTTCGGACTGCCTCGTCTAATCTCCTTCTAATTGCTTTCAAAGGATTACCCTCTTAGATTTAAAAGGAAAACGGCCACGAGAAAAAATGATACGATATAATGTTAAATCTGCTCTGTAAGTTCTTTTAATTAATTACTTTACTTTTATATTAGCGCCATTTTAAGGCTCACGTTATAATTTTAATCGTTAAAGAATAACCACAGATTATTAAATGACAAAGTTGAAGATAATTAAAATGTAAATTAGCTGAGCTTTGATAAGAAATAAAGCGTTAGTAAAATTATTCTTTGTCAATGTTCATCTCTATAGTAATGCCTACGGCAGTGCACAATGTGGTACCGACGACAGTATAAAGAATTCAGAATGACGCGGACGTTAGCTTTACAGCTTCTCCCACAAAGGCTTGTCACGGATATTAGTACGGAGACAGCTCTTGAAGCTTCTGTATTGCTCTCATCCTCTTAATAATAAAAACAGATTGCAAATTTTGATTGATATTTTGTAAAATTCTTATTTCGATTATCGAGGCTAAGCGCAGCGTTGAGTTCTGCCACTCAACACGCAATTCCTCCAGAATTCCGCAGAAAGTGGGGACTTAACACTAGGTTCCCTTTGCCGACCCTGCTGTGTGCGGGATACAGCGTGAAGCAGATTTTTTATTTCTTATTTCGGATTTGTGCAGGTGCTCAGAGCTGCAGATTAATTGTATTTATCGGCTACAGATTACTTTTAGTTTAATAAATTTCACCCAGGCAACATTTAGAAAGGTAATATGTATTTTTTAAAGTTTTCACCGCTCAGTTGTTGTACTTAGAGTTTGCTTTGACGTGGAGTTTCGTTAATATAATACAATTGAAAGTTTATAACTGTTTGAGAAATGTAGTGGAGAGGCCTACAAAATGTTTGCGAAGTTTAACGGAAAAGTTAAGCATTTAAAATTATTTTTAAATCATTCGGATATTTTTTAATTCTAAAAGCTGCAATAGAGTTTAAAAATATTACTTTTTATAGTTTTAAGCGGGGTTTCAGAGATCCTCGGCGATACAAAATTGTTTATAATCTAGAGTGCGTGTTTAAAAATACTTTCAACCTCTTTCTATATGAAATGATTTCCTATAATTGAATTATACTTAAGAATTTATAAGTTTCATAACGTACGACTACTTGTCTTGCTATAATATTAAGTATAGTTTTAAAATACGATTTTTATATGTGTTCTTGTACGAACTTAATATATCAGGGAAATTAATATAACTCACTGTTGAAGGAAGCGACCATTTTGGGATTTAAATTTCCAAAAATATTGTAAGGCATATTCGATATATCTTCTTTAAATTAACATATCAAATTGAGTTTATTAGTACACATTTCAAGAATTCGCTTTGCTTCTCTTACTGACGTCGACTAAGTTACTTGAAATTCAAGGAAACAATAGTATCTAATTTATTCCTCTGATTCCTAAGATCTAGTCAGCACGTTCTTTGACTTTCAAGCAGGCACCGCTGTACCTGTTACACTTTAGACTTTGACCACTGGCAGTACTTGCAAGTTACTTCCAATTTACAGGTCAATTCACGTCAATGCATAGCAATGAAACTACAAATAGTATAAATTTAAGGTATATTTTTTTTAAATAAAAATTAAATTTTTATTTAATTTTTGAAGGAAATGTTATAAATTATTCATATTCAGATAATTTAAAGAACTAGTTTAGTTTATTTTTCTGTCTAAGTGTTATTATTCTATTATATAGAGGAGTTACTTGCTAAAAAATAGAACTCATTATCAAAAAACATAAATAAGGTAAGGGAATTTTAAACATAATCTATCTATCCAGATATATCAACATATTGTGAAAGAGTTTAATTTAAGCTGTATATTTAACAATTTATTTGCAATAGAGAAAAAAATTATAAAAATATAGATATGTAAAGACTGTAAATAAAAGTGAAGGTATTATTTATTTATATTAATAGTAGTGTTCAATTTTTTTTTATTATAAATAAAAAACAGAACGTATAAAATTTAAATAATCGCTCCTGTTTTAAATGCTTAGTATTTTCCAAAAAGGAGTTGCGAATTGTATCAACCGATAAATATTTACGACAGCGTTCGTGTACGTGTTCGCAAAGGCTTCCTTGTCAAGCTCAACTTTATTCGCTCCGCCTATTCCTTCGCTTCGCATCGTGAAAGGATTTTAAACCTAGTTTAAAATAAATGAGAAATTACGACAATATAATCTTTTGTAAATTGTTATCGATTTGTCGCTGACTCAGTAGCGTTGAAGATCTACCCGTATAAATTTAAATTTAAAAGTAATTATAATATATTTTTTAATGTGTTATACATTTGAACGTGATTGACATGAAAGAGTACAAATCACTTTACCAATGTTACGTTGGTAAGTGCACAGAAATAAAATTGGTAATATTCAAATAAAAATTAACATTGAGGCCGATATGGCAGAGTGGTACGAGCCTGTGACTGTAGATGCCATGGTTGTTGATTCTATTTTCTCTCTGATAACAAGATAAAGCGCGACATTGAGTTCCGCCAATTCGGTAGTAGGGAACGATGTGCCTTAATACTAGGTTCCTACCCTGCTATATGGCATACAGCGTAAAACTATAAAAAATAACATTAAGAATATTAAAAAAATATTGAATACTTGTTTTGTCTCTGTAATCCCAATTTCATGTCGTCAAGTAAATTTTGAATTAATTTATAAGTAAATTAAGAATATGTGTCAAACTTTTACGTGACTTACGTAAATTTTATTTTATTTAAATATTATTATAACACGATTTAACAAAGTTTAGTTAAGATTATTCGCAATAACATATCAGCTACGTTGCTACGAAGCATTTCGTAGACGTACTACGAAGTATAATACTAGAAAAGAATATACAAATTATCTTATCGTTTTATTTTGCATATAGCAGGCCCAGGTTAGACATTAACAAACTAGTGTCTAAATACTCTCTTCTACGCTTTATACCCGAATCTGGGTACAGATTATAAATTAGATTTAATAAAATATTGATTTCGTACTATTTTTAACAAAATAACGATATAAGTGATTACACATGATTTATTTCCTTAGGTATATGAATAATAGTACTCTGAATAATAAACTTTAGATAACAAATAACTTAAAAGTTTCAAACATAATACATCTGCGAAGTTTACGTTTCTGTTCACGTGAAAGTTGTGATGTTTAGTTCTTTTCTTATTATTTTATTTTATAAAAGAACGACAATATATCTTTGATATTATTATGGATATTGACTTCATAATATAACTTCCAATGAATTGGCCTTTTTTTTGTAGTAAAATATTTTCTTTGTAAATATCTGGTAACATGAATTTTTACATAGACGTGAGTCACGAACAAGGATCGCTTGTGAGTGGGCGAGTGTCGGTTGGAGATTGCTTCCACATTAATCATATTACTGGCACTTTATTGCTCCAATGAAATGACGATATAAAACTCAATGAAGTAGCTCAGCTTTTTTTTGAATTTTACGCCGTGAACCAGATTTAAGCTTTTGTTCCCGTTGTATATATTTAGTTCATCATAAAGAAAATAACTTATATCTATATACAAATATTTATATAACATTTAATTATATAGTTATAAGGAAATATATTTGCGTATTTGGTTGTAAGTGAAAAACACAAATGAGACAAAAATGTTCGCCTCGTATCGATCGATAAGCGTCGCACTAAATTATTTACCTCTCCAAACCACTTGGAGATATTTATAACGATGTCGTTTATGGAAGGGTCACGATAAAAACAGATTAATTACTTATTTTCATACATCATATAAATAACCTCATGGTAATTTATAAATAACCGATTAAACTTTTCTATATGCCTATAATTAATAAAGCAGTCGTTTCTAATAATAAATGTAACGTATTTATAACGTTATAGATTAGTCGAGCTTATAAATATATTCTTCATTTACTGTGTCACGTGTGACCTACCATGAGTCCTTCATTCATAAAGTCTATTTGTTGCTGAGTGGGGTACATACATATATCTAAATATATGTTCTATATAAAAAAATCATCATCTTCACGCTGTATCCCGCACACAGCACGTTAGGGAACCCTAGTGTTAGAATACTCCGTTCTCCACTTTTCACTATCTGCCGAATTCTGGAAGCATTGCGTGTTGAGTGGCGGAATTTATATTTAAATAAATATTTAATTTCCTCAAGTGGGGATCGAACCCACAACCGGTTGCGGTTACAGTCCCAGTTTGTCCTCCTGCGCCACTACTGACCTCTACATATATATGCTTTATATATTTTTATGAATATTTGTAAAGCAAGAAAATATGTAATCATAGCAGAACTGCTTCTATTATTAGCTAACTACATGTCATTTATCAGTCTCCTCGTTTCGCAACTACTGAACAGCTATCGATGCAATTTGTCACTAGATCCCATCCAATAATAGCTTTCCATGAAAATAGCATTTATTGACATTTGAAATATAATTCTAGGAGACGGCAAGCAATTAAATTAAATAAGATTTTTTGTGTAAACAAGTCTATTGGTTCTCTCAAGTAAGTTATGAGTTACTGCTTTATAGAAACATGTACTTAAGCTGACAGCGCAGTTAGTGTTGTATTTAAAATGCGATGCCAAAAGTGGGAGATGCCAAGCAATAGACAATATGTTGCTAAGACCACACCACTAAGTTATTGTTCCGCCTATTGGATGTCGATACGGCATAGGAAGCGTTTTTTTGTGTGAAAAAAATATAAAGATATAGAAGTTTTTTAATGATTCGGTAAAAAAATAAAAAAAAACAAAACCATAAAAAAAAGCATAAAAAATATTTTGTAACAATCAATTACCACTTCATTTATTGTG
Organism: Heliconius numata; assembly: GCA_016802625.1. Classification (NCBI taxonomy): domain Eukaryota; kingdom Metazoa; phylum Arthropoda; class Insecta; order Lepidoptera; family Nymphalidae; genus Heliconius; species Heliconius numata. The sequence continues at coordinate 1,145,403 of JAEBDU010000004.1, forward strand.
AAGAAAACTTGTACAGTGGTGTTTTTATTTCAAAACTAGTAAGTTTTGTAATATGCAAATACTATGGAAAGAAGGCTACAATTTATGTGCTTAATAGTTATTTAATTAAATAATTTCTTTCTTTTTCCGGCAGAGAATCCGAAGAAAACTCACATTTCTACTGTTATTTCGATTTATTTAGAAAATGTTACCAGAGCGAGGGAATGTAAATATTAAATATTTCATTTCATCAAGTGAGAATCGAACCAACAACCATAACGCTTACTACAAGTTGGGCTACTTTGCCACTACGGTCTCAACGGCGGCTTGTTGTTTAATGAAACGTTTATTATATAGAATGTATGAAAATTATTCTTGAATATAATTTAAATTATAAACCAAGCAATTACATGTAACCTATAGATTTAGATAATTTATAAATGTGAAAGAAAATCACGTGACTTATTTTCACTTTTCCATATGATATTTGCGTGAGGCTAAGAGTGGGTGGTCTGTGGCGAGTGGTGAGTCTACTCTTACAATTTATACTTGCGCGGGGCAGTGCTGGCGACCCGCCAACACTCTGATGTCCTTGTTATGTTAGAAGTAACCCATAGTATAATTGTTTTGTCGCTTCTCGAAGATGGTTACCCTGTACCCTGTCTTTTAATTTGTTAAGCAAAATATCTTCGTCTTTCCATTTTTTTTTGCATTCAACCATTTTCTATTAATTTCTTAAAAAAACGACTTCTTATTTTTACAATTTTTGTCTTTTTTTTTGAAAAATAAGATATAGTTTTCTTAAGAAATTGAAAAAGTAATAATTCAACAATAATTTTAAAACAAGATGTAGTTTTTTTAAGAAATTTAATTTATTAATTGAAAATGGTTGAATGGTTGATTACATTCCATATTGTTAGTTATTTTTTTAAAAAATATATAAATCTGTGTTAATAAAAACTCTTAATTTAATTATTGAGTCTATGTACTTTAAGAGACTATTTGGAGCCACTTGAAAGTTTTTCAATACTATATAATTGTGTATGTAATAGATTAACATCAATCGTTAGTAATATCTAGAATATTAAATAACTTTTAAACTACATTATTAGAAATTATGCATTTACAATTCAGAAAAACACTACTCAAATCCCACTAACGCGCCATAAACGCCCCTCTATCCGCGCTCTTTCTAAGTAAGAGTATGGCGGAAAAGCCATTTTGCAGATTTTCCTCCGTACGCCCCGCTGTATGCGAGTGTATAGTATAGGTATGTCTCTATCTCTATTTAATTATTGGTACGATGCTATCATCGTACCAATAATTAAATAGTAGACGAAAAGACCTTTCAGTGACAAATTGTTTCTCTCCTTATCGTCCTCTCGAGACATTATCAGTAATGTTCATTTTAACTTGATACACATTAACTAAATGAATATTTTTAACGTCACTTTGTTTATACGACACAAAGTAAACTGCCCTAACCCTCTGACATTTTCAATTGTTTGTTAAAGCATCAAAGGCAATATCCGGAGTAGCTTCATATATTAATATAATTAAATATTGGTATGTTTCCTAACTTCACAATATTAAAAATAAATTATATTTAGAAATAAAAAAAAATACTTTTTATTTGAAAAGAATAAAGTAGAACAAGAAGAAGTTTATATTATTGTATGTTTTTCGTATTTTCTATCAAGATGGCTTTGAAAATACTGTAGTAATTAGGTCTAATTTGCCCACCAGCAGTATTTACTCCGACTTGGCATTAATTAACTAAAAATAGTACAGATCGTATCGATCTTAAGCTATTATGTCAAGCTTTCATTAGTATTTCAAACATAACGTGCGATGCCAAGATAAGTTTGAATCATTACCTTGGAAATCAGCTTTATATCCTGTGCGTAGAACAGTGAATGAGCGGTGTAGCTCCCTAGAATGAGGTCGTTTCCCTTTCGTTGCTATTTTTAGACTATTTTTTCCGTTAACTAGGTTACGGAATGTTTGTTAGTTTAAAACTCACCCTCGTAGTATAACGCTTGAGATATGGTCTCTTTATTGTTTACAGAAGACTACATACTCGTATATGATGTGAAATGTAGCACTTTGTTGTTGAGAATTATTTATATGTAATAGGTACATATTAAGAGACAATGTGAGACCTAATA
>JAEBDU010000004.1:1152549-1189614 GCA_016802625.1 Heliconius numata
GTCGCGCTTACAGGCACTCGCCGTTCGACTACCTTATGGTATATTTCACGTACATTTTTAATGTTTTATTTTACTATAGCAAAATATTATAACTAATTACTGTTAAATGCATTGTTACGAAATAAATACGCTTTGCTGAAGCTTTGCAGAAGCAAATAATAAGACTTTCAAGTTCCTGCCACGTGTTTAGAGATACATTGAGAATATAATGAAACTTAAAGTTTATTTTTAAAATAAATTTCCAACAATATATTTATAGCAAGTACTTAATAAAAATATTTTTCTAGAATAAGAAAACACGTTGTTTATGAATACTTCATTGTTATATGTGCATAAATTATTACAATATTACAACTTTTGCGTAGGAAGTAGGAAAATTATAATTCTCGAGTTGCAACATTTTAATATACATACAATGATATCCTATTTTTCTATTTTATTTAAAACCTCAGGTGGAAGTATCACGAAGTATTTATAGCAGCACAATAGAATGCTCTTCATCAATAGAATAGAATCATAGATTCAACTCGCCATGATATTTATCAGCTTAGTGTTATTCCAAGCTATTCAAACTAACACCTGCCTTAATACTTGCTAGTGATAATATCTTTGTGGTAGATTTCATCGCGCGCGTCCGACATAGCCGTGACAAGTCGCTTTTATGAAAGGGAACCTTCACAATCATTTCTACAGGAGAATTCTTGGTGTTGTGTGTATGTAAATTTTATATTGGGTTACCTATTATATTATATTTATAATAGAGAAGAATAAATGTTATATCTATAGTACTATAGATATTGAAAAAAAGAAAAGAACAATTAATCAGTAGGTACATTAAAACAAAAGAAGCAATTATGTTAAAAATAATGCTTGCAATAAAAGAAAAATACATTTTTTATTATTTTGGAGACTGAGCCAATACTTTTACTTACTTACTACGATTTTATAATAATATTTATAATTTTAAATAACACCTCATAGAATATATACTCTCTACATGTAGAGTTAGGCTTGAGAATAATTGAAAAAGAACTTTCGAATCACCTGAGGCCGTCGTGGCGAAGGCGTGCGACCTGCGACGGTAGTGAAAAATTTAATATTTTAATTGTTAAATATTTAATATTTTAATTACCTCGTTCTGGTAACGAGGAAAAAGTGGCGTTGATTTTTGCCACTCAAAACGCAATGCCTCGAGAACTCAACGCAATAAAAAAGTAAAAAAAAAATTTTAAGTTAAACGGTTTTATATTGCAGATAAATGTACTAAAAGCTAAAAAATAATTTCATAGAAATTATGATTACTAAAATAAAATCGTGGGGCACGTCCAATATCTACAATTGAAAGACATAGCGTGAGACTTCACCCACCTAGTGGTAAGTAGCAAGTGTCCCCACGATTTTATTTTAGTAATCATAATTTCTATGAAATTATTTTTTAGCTTTTAGTACATTTATCTGCAATATAAAACCGTTTAACTTAAAATTTTTTTTTTACTTTTTTATTTTTAAGTTTTTAGTTTTTATTTCTCATGCTATTCAATTCGTTGAAATGAGGCTCGATGCCTCATTATTGCAAGGTTAATGGAGAATGTTACGAACGACCCCCCCAGAGGTCCAATAGAGGGACAAGGCTATGTACAACAAGATGTGCCTGAATCTTGAGGGGAAAACGCTAACGACATATCATTTTTATCCACCTAGTGCCATACAGTTCTCGGCGCGCTTTTACCTTTTACCTTGGGTGGTACCCCTAGCGACGTATCATTTTTAGGCACCCTATAGCCACACAGTCCTCGACAGGATACCAGATCTTGACTTAGGTGGGAGATTCATATTGTAATTGTGTATAGTATACTGTATTATACTTACCAAGCCCTTTATTTTGATACCCATATTGATGGGATTGAAAACTACATTATCCGCCATTTTGTAGCAGTGGCCATCTTTGATTTTGATTTTGTATAGTGCACTGAATTCTACTTGACAAGCCCTTTCATTTGATACCCGTATTGATAGGATTGAAAAAAACTAACTTGTCCGCCATCTTGTAGTGGCGGCCATCTTGGATTTTGATTTTGTATAGTCCACTGAATTCTACTTGACAAGCCCTTTCATTTGATATCCATATTGATGGGATTGAAAAAAACTAAGTTGTCCGCCATCTTGTAGCGGCGGCCATCTTGGATTCACAATAATATTGAATATGGATAATTGTATTGTCACCAGAATCAAAGGCGTATACCAAATTTCAGATCAATCGGTTAACGGGAAGAGGGTTAAATTTCAATTACTAAATTTGACCCAAACAAACAAATAAATAAACAAACGGGGTGAGCTAAATAAAACCGTTTAAAAAGAAGAAGAGATGTGGAGTGTCTTAACTTTAGGTTCCTAGGTTCGCTCTGCCTACCCATATATATGCGTGAAACTTTATTTTAAAACAATATTTTTAGAACACAAACAGTACATAATATATTATATAAAAAAACTAACAATGTACAATTTTATTTATTAAAGTTTTTTTTTAAACGGTTCCTGAAATAACTGAGAAAAGAACAAAACTATCAAAGGTATATTTTGTATTACATTTAGAAATTGGAAACAAAGCTTTATTACGTGCACGTAACCTATGAGATGCAAAATTAAGTTTACTTACGAGAAGAGGGGAATCGATCATATTGTTTACTATCGTAGACAACAACACTTGATCTCTGAGATTAAGGCGGTTCTCCAGAGATATGTATTCTAAAATGCTGATGAGGGGCTCTGCATGAGATCTTCGTTTAGGTGACGAAGAAATTGGTTATGTAAACATTCAAATGACTTGGTATAAATCTTATATTGAGGATTCCAATATGTGGAGCAAAACTTCCAGATTGATCGTACCAGAGTATTAAATACTTGTAATGTGATGGTTTCAGCCCCTTTTAAACTTTTAGATACATGTAACACAAGGCCTAATATTTTGTATGCTCTTTTGGTTATAATGCTAATTTGACTACATATTACTTTAATAAAAAATATTAGTTTTATTAGGTTATTCAAGCTAGTAAAGATATAATACATAAAAAGGGGTAATTAATGTGAAACAAATATTAATGAATATAAAGTATTTTGTAGAATCACTAACACAGCAAAAAATGATAGTGATAGTTGACTTTGTCCAAATATTGTAAACAGTAAAGTTTATAAATATAATATACTTAATTGCTTTTTGATTTTTAAATCGGTAATTATTAAAATTTTAGTAAAAGAAAAATACTTAAAATTGTATGTCTTAAATACGTAATTAGATCGAACTAGTTTTCAAATATTTTCTAAATCCGTTATAGGTAATTAGATTTCAATGATAATTAAGTGAAAGACAGAGATCCGAGTCTACAATAACGCCTTTGATGCTTTAAACAGGAAAGACAACATTTAAGTGATAAGCTACTAAAGTCCTGAGAGGCAACTTCGTGTGTTAAGGGAGTTGTCTAAACATCTTGATTAGTATCGCGTGTTAGATTCAATTAGTATACTAATTATAAATTATAATTATGTTAGTTTTGAAATAAACTAAATATATACTCAAGGCAATGCTTCTAGAATTCGGCGGAGAGTGAAGAACGGAGTGTCTTAACACTAGGTTCACTCTGCCTACCCTGCTGTGTACGAGATACAGCGTGAAGCTGACAAAAGGATTAATATAAGTGTGATATATTATTTTTAACAGTAAAACGCAAAATAAAATTTTACATTTAAAATGATTTGCATACAAATGTTGAAAGGCTTTCGTGAGTACACAGTGAATATCTGTTTACTTTTAATACTTATGTTTCGTAAAGTAATTTAATGGACAAAGCCTGGGCCAGCTTTGTGTTAAATAAAACAGAAGAAACATGGCCGTTCATAACCTGTAACAAGTGGTCGCGTGATTCATACACTCGACTAAACTCTAGTTAACTTGTTTAAACTTTTACAATTGAACAACATAAAATAAATGTAGCTAGAACGAATGTGGAGAAAAGAACAAGTATAAATGGTGAAATCCAAGGTACCCAAGATATTTTTTTTACTTATATTTTTTATATTTATATTCTTTGTTATACGCAGAAAATTTATACGTTTTTATTGTACCTGGTGTCATCACGGATAATGTTTTTTTTAGTTAATATTAAATACTTAATAAGTATTTATGCAAAACGATTCTGATCACAAATGAATTTAATTTTTTTTATAACAAGATTTTAAATTACTACATGCAATAGTGCTAACTTGGACAATATCTGAAGGTGTACATTATGTAACTCACCTCATTTTACCTCATTTTAATTTGATTAGATAAATTGCAGAATTAGGATGCCCCCCCCCAAATAATACTATGTACCTCTAAAATTGAAGGAAAGAAACGAAACGAGTGATATATTCTTAGACTTTCTCTACCTGATGAAATAACGCAGGATAAGTATATTATGTATGTGACGTTAAAAGAATATTGCAATCTACTTTAAAAATTAAAGTTATACCTTTCACCTTTAATGGCAGTCTTATTAGAACCTGGGCTCCGATGATTTATCTGATTATTTGTCCGACTGCCGCCATTACTTGAAAGGAAATGTTCTATTTAAGTGGCATAGAATTTGGCAAACCTTCAGATATCGTAAAATTTCAATAGTTTAATATTGGTTACCTTAAAACAACGAACTTTCAAATTGAATGTTGGTTTATCATTTGTTTATATAATCAATATAAAACACTTATATCTTCCTACGTTGAGCTTCTTGATAAATTTAAATAGAGGGATCTATTTTGGATATAAAAATGCTTTTTATTTTCTACACAGTCTTGGCTCATCCAAGAACAAACTCTTCGGCTGGACATAGCACTCATTGACGAGAACCAACTGATGTTGGAGTGTAAGTGTGTCGAAGACCAAGTACATGGTCTGCGGGAGCCCGACTCGAGCTCTATCCATATAAGTCATGAACCAGCCATTAGGTGGGAAAAGTTCAGATACCTTGAGTCCGTTGTGAACGAGTCTGGAGGCATTTATCACCGTAATATCGTCCAAACTCAAGGGGTTGATATACATCATTCGACCGGTTCCTTTTTCTATCAGCGAATACTGGCCAACAGTATTTCGGCACACTCAGGAGTTTCATGACACGAAAATGAAGATGCTGATGTGGATGGTGCAGGTCTGACCGCATACATAACACATTCATTGGAAGTATTCTTCATGTTCGTGACGTAGCGGTGAAATAGAAAAATAATATCAAAATATCATATTATTATTAATCAGGAATTATGCATTTCTTTCAGTCGTTATTAAAAATATACTTGTTTATTTTAATAATATTTCTGAATATCCAAAGTTATTACAAAAAACATCGAAAAGTTATAATTTTTTCGGTGCGATATAGATATGAATATAATATAAAATTCCCACATCAGTGAACTCTTATATTTGAAATATAAACAGATATATAATAACATTCTTTATTTATATGCAGCAAAAGACATGATTGCATGGTTCTCATTTTATGGAAATGAAGTAAATCGGTTGAATAGTGTGTAATTTTGTAAATGGCTACGGCGTAAGCGGCGACGTCATCCACTGCTGAGTACGTACTAATTTATTTCTGTTTTAATGTCATACGTAACATGGTATCTATGTGACAGTATTGCAGAATAAAACCATTCGAATATTTAAAATTAAAAAAAAATTTAGAGCTATTTATATCACAGATAAAAAATATTACGAACTTATATTTGTAGTTCATTTCATACAAAATGCGTGCAAAAGCCCACAAACTTAAAGTTGTCAACTTTGACAAGTTGCACCTAATCCTAAAAATGGTACAGAACCAGGTGAGCGAGTCCGACTCGACCAGCTTTTTATATTCGGTATTTACTGAATATAAGAATTATTTTTATATTTATATATATGTATAACATTTTAGAAGTTTCATTTTGGAACCAAATTTTCATTTAAACTAATAAACGAACTTTGAACCACAACATTAGTAAAATTGTCATTTTACTAATGTTGTGGTTCAAAGTTCGTATACACATTACATATGTGTACATATAGTGTGTATGTACACATATGTAATGTGTAGTGGTAAAAATTACTTTTAGTTGGACAGTTAAGTCTGTGGGGATGTTATTAATAATAATAATAATTTTCAACTAAGCTCATATTTTAATTACTAACCACAGTTACGTCTTGTTACTGTTTCATTTCCTGGAACTATTTACTTGTGACATTTGTCATGAAAGGTCAACTTGTTGAATATTCCGTAAAATGAACACTAAGTAATTTCTATGAATACAATTTAATATGCTTGAATATTTCAGCGAATCGTTAATATAGGAAGGTCGTTACAATATTTTTTTAATTTAAATATAAGCATTTAAAGGTGAAATATCGTTTGTCGTAAGTAATACTTTTTTGACATATGGTAATTAATAAACTTAATAAATTCCAATTATTCCTTAAATATATTAAAATTCCAGAAGAATTGAATAACTAAATGTAGCTACTAAATGAATACATTAAATAGTATTAATGATTGCAATACACAAATAAATATTAATATTTATTCTTATTTATATTCATAAGCCTATTTACTATTTAAAGTCTACTTATAAAGCAGCTGTTCTTTGATATTATAATTTTATATAATATACCAAATACTTGATAAGGTTATAAAGGACTTAAAATTTGTGACGAAGGTAATCGATGGTTTAATTAATATACACTAGCTTGTTGTCAATATTCGGTCAAATTATAGTAGCTAAAAGGCCAAAGCTTACGTGCCGACCGGTCTTTTACCATGTTCTCTGGTTTCCAAGTTATGATGGACACCTCAAACGTGATGGCCACTCCCTTACCACTAGTCCTACGCAAAATCTCCGACTTGCAATTACGTAAGTTATCTTGTGTATACCATTCGTTCAAGTAAAAGACAGAAAGATAGACAAAGTGACAGCATGTTCGCAAGCTGTTTGTTATCATTTATGTCCAGTGGCCTTACTTATAAATAGGGTGTTCTATCTTAATTCTGTAGAGCTTTTCTTGTAGTAGTGTTCGCTGTGTGGGTACATGTGTGTATAGATAGGTGTTTGAGTGTGTGCGGGTGTGAATGAGCGAGGGTCGCAGGGGCCGGCGGGCGGGGCGCGGTATCGACGCGCGCGCCACGCCTGCGCCGAGCTCCTCACCTGTTGCGGCGAGGCCATGGAAAGATACTCTTTCAAATTAAGGTGGACACCTGATACCGAAATAAAAGCAAAGTTGTCGATAGTCAGCCGTTACGTCATAAGCTCGATATAAAATACCCTTCAGTAACCTCACATAGCCTGGCTGAACTTTATTTGGCTATAATAAATTAATTATTTTTTAATTTAATTAAATTAAGGTCGACATTACAGGAACATAAAAATGTTATAATGTAATAGCAAGGTTGGCCGGAAATCAACATGATCAATTTCAAGTGTTTTTGGTAAATAAACAAGTGTATTGTATATTATATTTGTATTCTATTTAAATATTTTTAACGGTATATAAAAATATATATTTGCATTCTTATCATGTACAATATTTAGGCTAATAGTAAGTTCATAATAAGTTTCAATGTAGTGTGTATCCGCACATAGCTAAGTTGACAGAGGGAACCTGGGAACCTAGAGTTAAGACATTGTTTTCATTGAGATAATTCCGTTCCCGATATTCCGCTGAATTTTGGTTGGTGGTGAAAGTCAACGCCGCGTCATCATCATCGTTTCCTCGAGTGAGCATTGAACCTACAACTGCACCACGACTGGCCTCTATAGTAAATCTATATAAAGTAGTAAGTACGTAAGTTTTCTTTCACTCATTCATTATTTTATTTAAAACATTTCCAATATTTTCAAGGCCACGCTACGTAGAAATATCAGAATATATTAAACAATAAAATAAATATTTGTGGAGTACATATAAAGAGAATTTATAAAATTTATATTTCAGTTATGTTAGATAGATTCATAAATATAAAAATACATACATTGGATGCACCGGCTAGACAGACTATGACCAATGCTCCTTGTGGTCCCTGGAGATTAGGAGTTCATTTGTAACTATTAATCTTAATAAATTATCTACTACAGAATAATAACTATGAACCTATTATATAATTTAGTTTTTACTTTGAGTAAAAAGCTAAAATGGCCTAATTGAATAATTAATTGAAGAATAATTTTAGTTATTTGCATATTTTTAAAAATAAGCAAGATTTTTTAAAACATTTTTTATCACATTAATTAATTCAACATTATCATTGAACATTATTTCTGTTTGGCGGGACTGATCTCCGGAATAGCCGAACCGATACTTGTAGGGCTTTTATTGGAAGATAGAGGCTTTTTCTCCCGAAATTCCCGCGGGATGAGTATAAATCGTGTTTACTAAGAGTAAACCTACCTGCCACATACATATGGGTCTAATAACTAAACATTTTTGTATTAAATACGACTTTTTTTGCGAGCAAAAACAAATAAAATAACAAAACAAAATTAAAAAGCTTAAATAAAAAATATTTAGTGTATAGTAGTAGTAGTTTTTCCTAAATAATCGTATCAGCCGCTAGCTTGTCAATATAATAATGAAATTAAAGTTGAAAAATATATACATTTTTATTTGGCTAGTAAATTTTACAGGTATACATGAAATTTTATAATATATTTTCATTCGCTGTCGCATATCGTAGGTAGAGGGAACCTAGTGTTAAGACGCTCGGTTTCCCAATTTCCACCGAATTTTCGAGGCATTTCGTGATGGGTGGCAGAACTTAACGTCTCAATTTAACAATTGTTACAATGATGAACATTATTAATAGGCAGCATTACCATATTTTAAGAAAAAAACAAAAAATATCTCTCTCTCTATATAAGAGATTTAAAAAAAATACATAACTTACGAATCAATTATTCAGATCCATATATTAATTATATTTAACTAATTTACTTTTACTTTTAGTTTGTTACGTTAGTTTGAAGGTTGTAGGGCACCGTGTGGGCAGTTACAGCTTTTCTGAACTACAACTACGGGACGGCATTCAGCGCTAACCATAATGTTTCGAGAAAAGGTTAATTGTGTTTTACTCCTTACCGCAACGGCTGTAACGCTAAGATGTCTAACATAAATTTCATATAATTACACTTTGTATTTTAATTATGACTTGGTATACAATATTATAATTTTGTGTGAAGCAAAGTTATATATTGCTATTTTTAAGCTTAAGACGCTTCTCGTTTTCTGTTGTTTACTTAATTTGGGATTTCAAATTGTACATGTAATTGAATAAGTAAGTAATCTTATAGACACTATGTCAAATAAAATAAATTAATTGCTATTATATATTTATTATAAGTTTGTAAAATAAATAGTGTGTACACATCATAAAGTCGGGTCCAAAAAACTCTTTAAAGGGTTATCAGATTCTTATCATATTTCTCATACAATATTCAGTTTAAACGTCAATAATATTTCTTTTCTTTAACAAAGTAAAATAAAATAAAAGAAGATAAGGTTAGACCATAAATACAATTGAGTTGATTCTCTATTGATCGCATAATCAGAATTCATGCAGCAGGCCATATGTTCCTACGCATACGTCGCTTGACTCTAATGGAGCTATGACAATCGAGGCCTCGGGTCCAAAGTAAATGGCTAAATGAATCAGGTGTCTGTTATATCCAACTCTATGACAGCTATTGGCAATGGAATCATCATACATTGCTATTTTAACTTGTCAAATACTAATTACTAGACAGTTTTAACTTTTTGATATTATTTTAGTATTTACATTACTGTATTTTTAATATATTTTAATTTTAATATTTTGATATCAAATAAGTGATCAATTTCTTAATTGTTTATTTTAAATTCAAATTAATAATATTTGTTTGAATATCTTTATTTTTTTGGCAACCGTAAAGGTTATAGTTAAGAAATAAATATTTTGAAAGTACTATTGACATTTATGCAAATTTTAATGTCACGTCTAATAAAAATTCAAAATAAACTTAGCTTTTTGGTTATCTAAATTTTAAATTATTTTTTATATTTTTAAGGCTTATTTTACACAATTTCATATAGTTTGAAAGAGGTGTAAAGTAGACGAGATTCTACGTTAAGCTTATCCCTTGGGACGAGTAGTGTTGCCTCGTATAACATCAGAAGTAGCCCATAACAATATTTTACTTGGATTATACTAAAAATAACGTACAAAGCTTATACAGGTCTCGTCACGTACATATCTATGTACATGCATGCTACGCACGTGCGCCACAAACCACCATATTAACTTTATTGCAATAATAAATATACAATTTTCTAAATTCTATTTGAATAATTTAATTCATTGTTTGCGAACCAATTCGTCCAGTTATATACTGATATTTTTTACTTTATAATAGAATAATTTGTTAACCAAATATTTGTATAATATCCTGTACTTTGGTAATAATAATATACATATAATTTTATAATACAGAATGTAGTTAAGAAAGAGAGTAGAGTTTTAAGAAATCGAATGCTACAAGACTACTACAGCGCTACGCTGATGTAATAAAGATGCTACGAAACGCACTATATTAATAAAATTTTATTCTTTTATCGACATGAAACTTGTCAATTGTATCTACGTACATTTTTTTACGTGTGTATAATACTGTCATTTCTGATTTACATCAGAAGTGACAACAAACATATGGTACCATCGAGCTGGTCATGGAGTATCAGAAATCTTGGGATGTTGATGTTTATTTTAACATTTTATATATGTAATAAAAAATATATTCTTAGTTTATTAAAGTAATAAATATTTTTTATTAAATTAAAATAAAAAATATATTCAATGAAATAAAGTTATAAAACTTCGCTGACATGTGCAAGACAAGCTCTGGTGGTAAAAATACACGAAAAGCCTATCAGCCCTCCTAATCATCTAAACATCTCCGGATTCTGCAGAAGTTGACCTCAGATAATGTAGACTATATAATTAGGGGAGACATGGACGCTGCAATGTTTAATGATAGAAAAGACGAAGAAAACAGATCCTATAATCAGATGAGAGTAAGTTAATAGTTAATAAGTTATTAATACTTTAATTGGAGTTAAATTCATATTTTTATAAATTACATATTTTCAACATTTTATATTATATGCTAAATTTTTTTTATATAATGAAACTCGACCTGTAGTAATTTAAAATACATATCATATTCTATATGCGGATTCTTTATCAAATTGCGGTTACTTTGTGAATGAATTCACTGTAGTTGTATTTATATCATGCGGTTACATATATATTAATGTCAAAACCATGAAAATATAAAAAAAAAAGATAAAATTCACAGTCTTTCATTAAATAAAACAAACTACTAAAACTAAACTAAAAGAAACTAACAAACATTAAACAAAGACAACTAAAACAATATAGTGAACTTATTACATAATTAAGCATTAATAGTTTTCAATCAAGTATTTTTAAATTTATTAATGGAAATATCTAATGAAAATCGTTTTATCCTTAACTCACACACAAAGCTTTCTTTGAAAAGCTTTGCAGAAACATCAACTGTAGGTGTAGCACTAACTGCTCTACTCCCCGTGGTTAATGTCAAGTTCTCGCCACAATTTCTCACTTGCTCCGGGATTGCCGTTTGTAGAATATTATAAGAGTCTTCCATAGATGTTTTTAATCAAGCTTAGGGTTACTTTACTGAAGTGTGATATTTAAATAGGATAAAATCAGCTTCACGCTGTATCCCGCACACAGCAGCGCAGGGAGAGGGAACCTAGTGTTAAGACACTCTGTACCCCACTTTTCGCCGAATTCTGGAGACATTGCGTGTTGAGTGGCGGAACTCAACGCCGCGTTATGCCTCTACATCAAAGCGAAGAAATGAAAATATAAATTTAAATAAATATTTCATTTCCTCGGGTGGGAATCGAACCCACAACGGATCGGGTTACAGTCACATGATTGTGCCCCTATTCCATGACGGCTTCAATAAATTAAATAAGATGAGATGAGATTATATGAAACGTTTAATTCTTATTTTTCTTGTTATTTGTAGAGGAGATGTGCCTTATTTGTACTTATTTCACATTCCTCTCAATATTAAGCGCAATAGGATACGCGATACAAGTGACAAAAGAAAAAAGAAACATCTAATCCATCATAATAATTCACGGCTTCGACAACTCTATCTTCTCTTAGAAGTAATAAGTAAAGAAATAAGTTATTCTACTATTCGCATGCAATATCATTATTTGCACATTTCGTAGAACAACTGTTTAATATATTAGGTTGGACGTGTTTGTACGTATAAATATATTGTTTTTTGCAGTTGACGTGTCAGTTAATTGTTATTTATTGTACTAGAAAGTTTAAAAGAAAACTCTTTTATATAACTAATTCGTTCCGGTAAACAATTGTAATGTTTCTCTTAACTGTATATTAACATGACGAACAAAGAAAGTAATTGTTGTTAAAGTATAATTCAAAGCTGTTTCTGCATAGTTATGTAAAAAAATAAAAGGTCTCATTTAAAGTCCTGGTATAATGAATTTGGTGATTAATTAAATAGTCTTAGTACGTTCGTAATACAATTTTTTTATGATTAATTTTAAATGTAATTGTATGACTACTTTTTTTCTATACCTATATGTATATGCGCTGAGGCGTTGAGGTCCGCCATTCAACATGCATTGCCTCCAGGATTCGGCGGAAAGCGGAGTGTGTCAGATAGGAATGGGGACGGACTTTAAACTGGGTTCCCAGGGTCCCTCTGCCTACGCTGCTATGTGCGGGAAAAAAACTACATACGAGTATATTTATAAAATAACTTCGAACTTAAAGCTTAACCACCGCAGTAAATATAAATAGCATAATAAATTTTAAATGTTATCGTTATTATGAACCAGTGATAAAACATCAATGACATCACATCGTCATCATCATCATCAAAGAAATATATAATATCTACATCGTACCGTATAAAAATGATTAAAAGGTATTAGGTATTATTATATACCTTTTACTAATTTTTAAAGGAGTCATTGTGGACTAGTAGGATAGGGTCTGACTGTCTTTTAAAGGTGATGGTTGTAACTTCGATCCCCACCCCTAAATTATTTTAATTTTCCCACTCTGGGCTATGGTAGAGAAAACGCGATGTTGAATTGCGTCGCCTACGTAATGCTTAGGAAATCATCTAACTGAATATTTTTCTCCATATGTTTAAGACAATATTTAATTTTATAAAATCCGTCACTTTTTAAAATTATTAATTAATCTTCCTTAAATTAAGTACAAATAATTAACCACATGAGCAATTACAATCTGAATTATAACCACGAAGCAATTAAGCGCATTTGTGTATTAACACATGTGTGTTGTTCGTACAAACACAATTAAACATAACTTATATCAACAAAATGTTAATAAGTATGGTAATAAAGGCGTCGAATGCGTAGGTACATCTACATACATATATCAAAGTTCACTATCTAAAGAACTATAGGATTTACGGTTAAGTTGTTATTATCATTAGCACCTATTTATCCTCGTCGTCCGAGCTATCAGTCAAATGCAACAAGTTTGTTACGTTTTTCCGACAGTTTGTGTTCACTGAGAACTTTCTCAAAAGGCTTAATTGGTTAACCATATTTGAAATTAAATGTAATTTACTTTGCTTTTAGTAAACTGTAAGTCAATCTGTCTCTTCTTAGTCAAGATCTTCTCTTAGGAGAACAATCTAGTAGATAAACCTAGAAGTTCCATAGATGTCCGAATTGCTTAATATCATTTTCTATATTGAAATCATTTATATTTGAATGAATTGAAAATATTAAGAACGAACTTACCTATTTGTGGAACATCGTAGGGCCGGCCGGAGCGCGAGGCACGCAGCATCATTTGGCTCGCGAGCTCGACCGGGATGTGCGGCGTGCGCTTGTTGTTGCGCATTCGACGGCGGTCTTTGTGCAGGGGCTGGTGCATGAAGGAGTCAGGGTCTGATGGCGCCGAGTCCGGCTCGAAGATGTCATGGAGAGGTCGCGAGCGCAGCTGCAGGTCGCGGCTGCTGCGCCACTCGGCGGGGAAGCGGCGCGGCGCGGGCTCGGCCGCAGTGCGCAGCGCCAGCGCCGCCAGCACCGTGGTCACGCAGCACACGCGCATGGTCGCGGGCCGCGCCCCCCACCGCACGTGCATCAGATACTACTTGGCGCCCTCGCACGTCCCCACGCTCACACCCCCCGGGCGCGTGCCCGACCACATTATTCAAGCTCCACTATTAAATTCGTATATTTTCCGTTTTTAATTCAGATTTATTAATGTGTGATAATTGCCGCTATTTTGGTTTCTCTTTACGCTGATTGTTATCTGAAACAAATAATACTGTTTTTATTTTAAGTGAAATACAATTCCCACTCTAGGATATGACATATCTAGTGTCAAGGCAAAGTACAACGTTGAGATCCGCCACTCAACACGTAATGCCTCCAAAATTCGGTGGAAAATAGAGAACGGAGTGTCTTAACACTATGTTCCCTCTGCCTACCCTGCTGCATGCGGGATACAGCGTGAAGCACATTTTTTTATATACACATTAATGCTTCCCTCCACAGTTCGAACTTCTCTCTCTAGACAACCACTCGAAATTATTCTACTAATGCAGTCTTCGAACTAAGTTCTAGAGAGATTCGCTGTTATATCTCTCGCTCCTACTTCTACTGCATACAAATTAATTCTAAGCCTACTCTTGGTGAGTTAGTTGGTCAGGCCAGAGAACTTGTATACTTTAAAATAATATCTGAGTGAATTAGTTATGTTCAGTTCCTTGCTGTGGCAGTTCAAAGTGTGGTTATGAGTTTAGCCACTCAGCAAGCAATGTATTGATTTCGGGCGGGAAACGGAATGTCTTGACTCTTGGTTCTCTTATGTGAGTGTACATATTGTGTGAACTGAGTTTTTTAAAATAGAAGGCATAAAAAACACATTTAGGTTGTAAGACAGTGATATAACTAAAAATTATTTATAGATATTTGTGTGTTTTTGTTCAGAAACTACAAATTTAACTTATTTATATAACAACTATTAATGATAAACATTTTTTTGCCGGCGAAAAATGGTAGTGGTATTTTGGCTAGGTGTTGGTATGCTTGCTACACCGAATTTCTCCTATAAGAGCCAATCCGACTCACATTTTTCTCTTGGTAAAAATCTGTACATATCTATGTCGAAATCTAGAAACGCTGAACTTGTTATCGATGTAAAAAACAGAATATGTATATGAAGCGCTGAGCTTACTGGAAATAATAAAAGTTTTACCATAAAAACAAATAAAGTGTGGTCTAAGTCGTAGCATTCACTACTAGATTTTACGTTTATTTTAAGAATAAGACAAACTTTAATCTTATTTCTGTTTAACTCATAGGTACGCGTCTCAAGTAAAGTCATAATATGATTAATATTTTGTTTAACTTTATTGCAGCTTTACGCTGTATCCCACATGTAGGAGGATAGGCAGAGAGAGGCCTATTATTAAGACACTCCGCGTCCTACTTTCCGACGTATTCTGAAGGCGCGTGAGCGCGGTGCCACCACACCAGAGCGAAGAAATGAAAATATTAAATATTTCATTTCCTCGAGTGGAAATCGAACCCACAAACTATCGCGTTTAATACATATTTAACATAGTAGGTACTTAATATACCAACATTATATTTTTTTTATTTATCTTACTATTAATGGATAGGTATCATGTATAAATTGAGAGAGAAAAGGGTTGTAAGTTTATGTTAACAAGATTTCTGCAAAAACTTTAATTCTGTTTTATGACTTGAGATCTTTTTATGAGGCAGGAGTAAAGTTATGAGGCAGGAGTAAATACGACAAGAATTTAGTTCATTAGGTATCTTGTTAGAATTTATTAAAACAATAATAAAATCAGCTTCATCGGGGTAAGCAGAGGGACGGACGGGGAATGAGTATCCGTTTCCTACTTATCGCCAAATTATTCGAAGCATTGCGTGTTGAGTGGCGAAACTTAACACCGAGCCTTGGTGTCAGAGCAAATGGATTTAAAATATTAATAAATAATAATTCATTCCATCGAGTGGGGATCGAACCCACTACCTTTGCGCCACGACGTCTTTATTAAAACATTATTCATATTAAATGAAGGATAGACTACTTAAACAATGACACACGGCTTCACTGATTACCCACGTATAATTTACTTCATCACGCTGATGTATACTTAAATTAGGGGCGATGAAATTCTCGTTGATAGGTCTACATTTATCTATCAACTTTAATTACAATTCTCAGAAGAGACGGTGAACGATCCAAATTCTATTCATTCATTCATTCATTTATCAGGTGTATGGAACTTCCATTATTTAAGCACGGATCCTAGGTATAGTGAGTAATTATTATTTATTATATAAATATTATGTAGGCATATTTAACGTTAATTTGAATAAACACTATAGGTTCTAAGTTTTAAAGATAGAGTTTATTATTTGTCATGTCATCATGTTCGATGGCGGAATCCATTTTTTGTTGACAAAGACGAAGCTAATATTTGTAATTTATATATAAACAATTCCTAAAATAAAATTCAAAGTATTGACTATATTATACAATAGTCATTGCTAATGTAATTTGTACATTATACATGTTAAAACACTAATTCGAATAAAATATATAATATAGCAAAAATATTATTAAAAAATATTTGATTGTTACTCATATTACGCTTCCAAAAGCTTGTATTGAATCATAAATTAAAAAAAGTATAACGCGGAGCTTCGTAGATAAGTTAAGCTATAGCGGCGTAGGCTAACGAAACATCGTTAAACGTCCACGTTCAATATTTTCGACTGCTTTTACAATACAGGTAAGTTAAGGGCCAAAACCTGTGGCGTGCTATCGGCAAGGCTATATTTATAATCGGGTGGCGTGCGGTGGGTCGTTGACGTCAGTGGCCGCGGAGGCGAGGCGCGAGGCGCGAGGCGGGCGGCGCCCTC
Organism: Heliconius numata; assembly: GCA_016802625.1. NCBI lineage: Eukaryota > Metazoa > Arthropoda > Insecta > Lepidoptera > Nymphalidae > Heliconius > Heliconius numata. Next base: position 1,169,618 of record JAEBDU010000004.1, read on the forward strand.
TTACACGCACTTGCAAATTCGCACCTCCATGAATGGAGGAATTAAATTATCCCCAGATCGACTCTCAATATATATGACTTGAGTTGAACTCTAAAGTATCTGCGCATACTCGACTCGACTCAGCGAGACTTCGCGATGTTATTGAACTGGTACGGCAGGCACCATGTGAATTTATTATGTCTTGCTCCAAATATATAAATTATATAGAATTTCAACACGATTTCATTATTAACGCAACGCTTCAAATACTAAAATAGCTGTGAATTTCGGGAAAAGTATTTGGTGATAATTCGCTGCTATGGACGGAAAATTATTTTCAAATGACCATTTAATTTGTTCACTTTTCTGTCATTAAAACAATATTTGTGTGATATTATAATGAAATAACTTTAACTGATGGAATAATATGTACTAGGAAGATAACGAAGTGTTAAGTTTGAAGTAATAGAAATAGTTTTAATAAATATATTTGTCTTTTCTACACAAGTTTAAACGTGTAATATAATGTGAACATACGATTTGCCATTGACACAAAAATGAAAATTGGAAGTTCTTACATAACGTAAGCTTTTACATAATTAACCTATTGTATAAAGTATTATACAGTAGTTAATTATGAAGCGGTTACAAACAGTGGGATATGGTTACCATAGTTAATTAAGTGACGACAAATTACGTTAATAGTATATATACGAGTATATATTCTGTTAATATGCAATATTTGTATGCTAATTATGAGTAAATAAATTGCTGGTAAATGCAACACAACGTAAAAATATCATAAATTATTTAAAAAGACAAAATATAAATTTATTTAGATTACAACTTAAATCTATAGTAATATAATAAAGCAAAAGAGTTTGTTTGTTAGCTTAAACGCTCAAATCTGTGGAACTATTGGTCGGATTTATTTTGTTTATTGTTTTGGATGAAAGCTATTTCTAGCTATTATTTCATTAAAAACAACAAAAAACAAATCCTACTAGTAGGTACACATAATAATAATAACGTAAAATTCTTAGTATCTCTTTAATAACAAAATAACAATATTAGTGAACGCTATCGAATTTCTTTTAAATAACGCTGAATCCCGCACACAGCATGGTAGGCAGAGGGAACCTAGTGAGTTAAGACACTTCGTTCTCCACTTTCCGCCATATTCTTACCTCCACACTAAAGCGAAGAATTAAAAATATTAAATATTTTTATATGTTCTTAAATGGGAATCGAACCCACCTGTGCCTGCCTGTCTAATAAAATATTAAATCAAAATAGAACGCTCAAATATTTCTCACTTTTCGACTTACAAGTACTTATGCCGAGTGAAAGCGTGGTAAAGGTTAGTCACCGACGGTGGAAGTAATTGCTAGATCAGAGCGAGAGGTCACCGCTTTATACTGTACCCTATGCGTAGGTACATATGCTCTTGTACGTAGCGTGTATGGTGACACATAATACCTGTGTCATGTCACCGCCGCTACTCTGAGGCGAGCTTCTATTCAATTAGAGCGATCACGCGAGTCGATCTTTAGCTCATACACTATGGAAATATAACATTTGAAAAATTACTACCCAAAATATCTTCCCCCATTGATTTTCAATTACCTAAATTACCTTTTTGTACAGTATGTTTTTAATATGGACACTTTTAAGACTATTTTCACTAATGTGTTCCTCTATTTAGAATTTGTTTCGGTTATTATTTCTCATTTACAGTATTAGTTAATGAAAAAAAATTCGAGAAATAAATACATATTATGATTATACGATTTATATTTTGTTATTTATGTGTTCTTAATTATTTCAATTTGCCTAGCCAGGAAAAGCGTTGATTTGGGTTTTGGTTGCAATATAGTAATATTTTTAACGCATATACTCTACTGACCTTCCACCGGGAAGGTAGAGAACGAAGTTTTCTCTGCACATTCTGCTAGATACAGAAAATGAATGAGATACAAAAATATAATACAATATCACATTGTCCATTTAAAATATGAAGTATTGTAAATAATGCAAGCTTTAAATAAAATTTCTCAGTGATTGTCGAAAGTAGCTTAAAATAGCAAACCTTGCAAAGGATGAATGTATCTCACAATACCATTAAGAATGAAATACAATATGTCGCGACGTTCGAAATGTTAATGATATGATGAGCAATGCCAGCTCTCCTATTGTGCCTGCAACCCACTTGGCTCCGTACCATCTTACATGCAAAACTTTGAGCCTGTAATTTTATAAAGCCAACCTTTACCACTTTTTCCTTTCATTTTTATTACTGTAATGTGTTTGGGAAATTTCATGATTAACTTCTTAATAATATAGAAATTTCTTAATACTTTAAAAAAATGTCGTTTGGAAAAATAGAACCGTAATAAAATATATAAATATTAACAATTTTAAGCTTCTGTGTAAAAATAATAGCATTTAATTAGTCATGTTAAGTCTACATTGATTAATTAAAACACGCCTCACAGCTAAGCATGGGTTGAACCAGATATGTAAATAGTAGAAGTGGCCACAGTCAACGTGTCGACACCCGACACAGACAGCGCGCCGCTAACCTAATTGGCGGCATTTCTTTGGATAATGCTAATTTTATGACAGGCTTTACTATTTTAAAATAAAATGGTAAGTAGTATTTTTATTACTTCTTTACTATTTTTAACTCGACTCAATATTTAAATCGTTAATACATGTGTATTTTGCGTATTAGAACATATTATGTAGAATATACAGAATGTAACAATAACAGCAGTTAAACTAAATTTAGCTGGCCATCAATTTAAATTCCCAATATAGACACTTTGACGTTTCATTTGAATAGTGATTTTGGTTACGAATACAGGAACAATAACGAGACAACTAACAAAGCATCTGAATCCGTTTGACGGGGAGCCCCCGAGAGCCCCCGAGAGCCCCCGAGAGCCCCCTTGCCACCTGCGCCCTTTGACGCCCGACAACGCCACCAGCCACACCGCCGTTACACTCTTGTTTGCGTAGTTGAAAAACCACAAATCAAGTGGAACTGTAAATTCTCGGCTTAACGCTTCCAAACTGCGTTAGAGACCACAGCGCTTATAGGTTTCGGGTTGACTTTTATCTGTGACCCATAAAAATAAGTTAAGTTATTTATTGGAAGTTGATCGATGCTTTTCGTTATTTTTTTATCAAAAATTCTTATTTATTCTGCATAAATGTCGAGGCACTGGGAGAATATTGAACTCAAAGTCATTGGATTCAGTACAATACTTCCCAAGTTAGCTCAGTGTGCGCTTTGTAATAAATTAAGGCATTATTATCATTAAATGTCGACCTTCACACAATAGCCTTAACGCTACCCATGCCAAATATGTAATGGCCTTCAACTGAAAAATTCGTAGTATTTATATAAAAAGGAAATATTTACTTACTATTTATATTCTAAGTATTTTTATTTATATTCTATTTTAAATGTATTTATTTTTAGGGTTCCATACGTAAATCGGGATCCTATTGATAAGACTACGGTGTTCCGCTGTCTGTCTGTCTGTCTGTGACCAGGCTGTATCTCATGAGTCGTGATAGTTAGACAGGTGAAATTTTCACATTTCTGCTGCTATAACAACAAAGTACGTGCTACGAAATATATTGCAAATACTTAACGAGGATAACTACATTTTAAGTATAAAATTACAAAGGATGGATTAATTTCAAGCTACGGATATCTTACTTATCAACTTTCAAAGCGGCTCTGTCAAATATAATGAGATTTTCGTTGCTATTTTAATTACAGAGCTAATTATAGTAGTGGCCAAGTAAATACACAAACTTTGTTTATAGTAATAAAATTAGGAAATGAAAATATATACTTAGTCTTGCCATAAAAATTGTTACAAATAAAAACAACAGTTTCTATTACAGTGTGTTAGTTTAGTATATTAATATAAAACGTTTCAAAATATGTAAAGCTTATTCAAAATTCATTATTTATTTATCATGGGTGTTGTTAAGGTTCTTAACCACCTTCTTCATACATTTGTGCAGATGTTTTGACACCTTTTTCATAAAAATATGGCTCAGTCACTCCTTCATAGCTAACATCCCACCAGACCATCACTGAAGGCGTATAATGCCCACGTTGTACACTGCTCGGAAGCTTCTTTAGAGTTTTCAGCATAAATAAAGTCATTTTGCTACTTCAAATATTTCTCAATTGTAAAAATGTTGTAATCCGTAAACTCTATCACTACCACCACATATTTTGATTTCACCGTCTATTTTTTTTTCTCTAATAAAGACAACAATCGAAGCTATCCAGCGAAAACTAAGGTGGGTTACACAGATAACATTTAATAAATGTTAACCATTCACGATATTAATCAGTCACTTCTCGTTATCCTGCATTACACAGGAAAAATAAAGCATAAAAAGAAATTATTGGTTGAAAATATCGGTAGTTGACGGTTTTTGAATTTGATGTCAACAAATCCAATAAGAAAATTTCTAATAAAGTATGAAAAATATAGATTTTCCGTGATTTCAGGAAAATATATTACTTTAATAGGAGTTCATTGTAACAAATAAGTTTTATTATATAAGAATACATTTTATGGTCGCATTTATTTTCTTCCGCAATAAACGAAAAGCCTTTCAGTGTAATAATTTCATTCCATTTCACTTTTACATCTAATTTATTTTAACGGTATCAAATATTGCATTAAGAATAAAAGGAAGATAAAATTATTAAGCCATAAGTACAATTTTGTTCAGCGAAATATTATTCCATCTTTTAATATAATTTACTAAGAAATGAAACGTATTTGGTGATATAATCTACTACCTTTTAAAAAAATCTTAATGGGGACGGAGAGTTTTAACACTAGCTTCCCAGGTTTCCTCTGCCTATCCTGGTATGTATGATACAGCGAGAACCTATAAATAAATAAGTAAATGAAAGAAATAATTTAATTTTAAATACTTTGTAAACAATATGACATTTACTTGAAGTAAATAAAGTTTAAAATTACAACAAACAAATCCGAATCCGAAGTGATTCAATTGAATAATGGAAGATGGATTTGCAGTTGCTATACGTATGAATATTATTATATTTATATTTATATATTTTACTATAACGGTTTTGATAAAACTAGATTTGATCTGAATCTCATTATATATTCCTGAAGTTGAAACAAGGGAAAATTGTATGCTAAGACATACTGACATTTAGGTACAGGTCAGTGTGGGCAGTGACACGTGCGTTTACTTATGCCTTATATTCGTGCTGAATGATTATGGAAATATCATAGGTAACAACATAATTATAATTTTTAAAATAGCTTTTACATAATCGAGTATATTTTACAAGTTTTTTGTATCAAGAAAATAAATCTAAAATAGGAAAGGCTTTCTACGGTAAAATGATCTTTCCTCTTTATCCGTTGAACATGAAAACTCACTTCGACCATACATTACCTTTTATTACAACGTATGAACAGTAAAGTATTAGATATTGTTTCCACTTAATAACGCAAGTAAAAAATGTCACAAATGAATATTTATTATTATATTTATTTGAATTCCAACAGTATCACGATAACATTTTAATGTTTTAAATAAAAATGGGCTTCTGAAATCTTAGATACTAAAACTGTTATTCAAAACAAATCTTATTATTCTTGTCTGAATAGACTTATTATCAGACGGGCGAAATGAGTCTCGGATCACCTTATTAAAACTGCGAATAGAAAGTTGTTACTTTTGATTAAGCTCTTTACATTTAAGGAATTTGATATTAAATTAGGTAAAAAATAAAAGGATTTGTTAAAAAAAAAACGTAAAGCAACGATTCAATTTTTAAATGTAATTGTAAAATAAGTTTATAAATGATAAAAAAGACACGTAGGTGTATCTATTTAAAGATTACTTTATTTTTTTAATAGCTATGTAAGATTGTTTTTTTTTCATCTCTGAAAATCTTTAATTTTTGAAGTTTATGACTAATATGAATATTTTCAAATATTACAATTTAGCTTAGGAAATTTTTTCACAGTAATGTTACTGTAAATTTTAGTTTTCTATATAAAAAATATATAAATTATAAAAATATATACGTATACCATTAGGTAATTTTGTCAAGATTTTTATAGTTTTTAAGATTTTTTTTTATAAAGAATTATATAAATGAAGCAAACTAAATATTAAACATATGGTTGAACAAACAATGAACAAATTAATAAGCGAAAGTAGACTTATCTATCTAAAGTATAATAAAACAGAAAAAAAGTGTGGTGGTACATTAAAGGTCTATACGGAAAAACACATAGATATGTCTACACTCGTGCATAGAAAAAAGTTTTCAATATTGGGCGTAAGAATAATTTACTTGAAATTGAATCCCATCTATTATTTAATATGATTAATAACAGATATTTAAGGAGTTATTTAATGAAATAAATAGAACGTAATTTTTAAATATATTTTTTTAATATGAATTATATTACAACATCATTTCTATTTCCTTTAGTTTCTTTAATGCAACTATTTTCAATATATAAAGCTACATGAATGAAAAAGGAATTCATTATGATTTGCATTTAAATTCTAAAGCTTCGTCTTTCTCACATTCCAGTCCATTGTATCGTAGTGAATGAATCACTAACGAACCTTTTTTGACATCGTGTGACGAGAGAGGATATATGTTATTCACATGCAAGCTATTTAAATTTAGAAAGTGTTTTCGTAAATCAAAATTATTTCTTTAACCTGACCTAGAATCTTAAATATTATTATTAATATTATAAAATAAGCTTTGATGCCGACTTTCCCAAGGAATATACAAAAAGATAGAGCAAGAATAACTGCTTTATCTGTAATTAATATTCATTAAGTTAATTTTGGGCCTTTTGAGCCCTGTATAATACGAGAAGCTAATGAATTTATGTTTTATAAAATTAGTCCAACCAAAAGAGTTTTTTTTACATACAAATACAAATTTAGTTATATATTTTTATGAAAATATTATTTTCCATTTATGAAAGGTCTTCATAATTTTATAAGTGTATATGTTTTTTAAAGTTATAATGCGAAGTATATTATATTAGGTAAGGTATATTATTTTTAGTTTTATATAAAACAAAAAATAATAAATATATAAATATAAGCCAAAAATAACTAGGGAACTAATATCCCAAGTCTTACTCGTACCTATGGACGATTAGCAGTTTGCCTTATAAATAGTTTTATTTATATAACAATAATAATACTCGTAAAATAAACTGTTTTCAGGTCGCGAGTTGTAGCGATGAGCTAAAAAATTTTTGTCTTTTTTATATTTAAAAAACCGGTCTACCGGACTTGCCTACCGAGGGTTCCGTACCAATGGAGTTTGTCAACTTAAAGAAGTAGACAAATTTAAATTGATGAGCGTATACACTCATAAAAATAAATAAATAAATATAAATATAAGTTTATAATGATTGTGAATTAGTTATTTCTATAAAATACCTATAGATATATACTTTTTGATTATTTTTCAATTCGTACCAAATTCCATAACCATTCCATGAGAACTTACTCGATAGCGCGGTGAAATTCATATAAAATACAGCAAAACCGATGTATACATATCATTTGGTTGCGTTGACATAGAAGCTTGGTTTTTACTGAGCTCAAGAGACCGTAGACCTGAAATATTTGATATTAATTTCGAGTTCGAGATTTATGAGAAGAGAACAGAAACATCTGATAAACAACTATAACAGTCCAGCTAAATTATAAGAAACTAGCGGACGCGCGCAGCTTCGCTTGCGTATTTAAGGGTGAATTCTAATAACCCATGAAACATGTGTTCAATGAAATATTTTTAAGAGTCTAAATTTCAAATTTTATAAAAATCGGTGGCGATTTAAAGATTTTTCCATACAAACTTTCAACCCCTTATTTTCACCCTTAGGGAGAGAATTCTAGAAAACGATGAAACACGTGTTCAATTAAATACTTTTAAAAATCTAAATTTCAAATTTTATAAAAATCGGTGCCGATTTAAATTTTTTTCCATACAAACTTTGAACCCCTATTTCACCCCTTTAGGGTTAAAATTTTTCAAAATCCCTTCTTAGTGGATGTCCAGATTACAAAAGTAAACTTTTGTCCAAATTTAACGTTTCTACGCACAGCGGTTACGGCTGTGCGTGCGTCTTTCCTCAGTCAGTGAGGACAAGTCCTTTTATATATATAGACTAGCGGACGCGCGCAGCTTCGCTTGCGTAATTAGGGGTGAATTCTAATAAACCACGAAACATGTGTTCAATGAAATATTTTTAAGAGTCTAAGTTTCAAATTTTATAAAAATCGGTGGCGATTTAAAGATTTTTCCATACAAACTTTCAACCCCTTATTTGCACCCTTAGGGGAAGAATTCTAGAAAACCAAGAAACATGTGTTCAATTAAATACTTTTCCGAGTCTGAATTTCAAATTTTATAAAAATTGGTGCCGATTTAAAAAAAATTCTATACAAACTTTCAACCCCTTATTTGCACCCTTAGGGGGAGAATTCTAGAAAACGATGAAATACGTGTTCAATTAAATACTTTTAAAAATCTAAATTTCAAATTTTATAAAAATCGGTGCTGATTTAATTTTTTTTCCATACAAACTTTCAACCCCTATTTCACCCCTTTAGGGTTAAAATTTTTCAAAATCCCTTCTTAGTGGATGTCCAGAATATGAAAGTAAACATCTGTCCAAATTCCACGTTTCTACCATTAGCGGTTACGGCTGTGCGTGCGTCTTACCTCAGTCAGTGAGGACAAGTCCTTTTATATATATAGATAATGAAATGCCACCTTAGTGAAAGATGTTCAAGGTGTTAGGCATTGTCCATATTTGACATTTGTTACTCGCGCACGCCGTCATACCACGTAAAAGCCAATTTTTTTCTATATAAAGCACAGGACATCTCTAACATATTTAATTTGATAAGGAATAATACAGTATTGTTGAAAATAGTTTCGAAATTATCGTTACCTAGTTTCTTTTACCGTTTTGGTTCCCTCTGCCTCCCCACTTTTAAGCGGGATACAATTATATTAAGTTTGACATTCAAAGGTTTTTATTTTTTAGCTTCAACCTGTATTCCGCATATAGCAAGGTAGGCAGGTAGGCAATGGAACCTGGGAACCTAGAATTAAGACATTCCTTTCACATTAAGACACTTTCGTTTTATGCTAAGATTTTATATTCATAAATTTTGAAGAAGGGCGGCGGAAACGATAAATAAATTAAATACATATTATTTGTTTAACCTGTCGTTGACATTTTCAATATGGGAAATATACAAATACACTCATCGTATTAGCTTTATTTTCTATTATAATTTAATTTGATAATATTTATGTTTGACGTTTGGATATCTTTCATACCAGTGAACTGGAAAATAAAAGAAACGCGCTTGATATTCAATAATAATAAAACATAGCTTTAGTTGTATTATTTTTAATGGTTATATTATTTTGAATAAATAGTATTTAAAACAAATATATATTAAAATTTTCTTGTCGGCAATTTGTATTATTATTGTTATGGTGCTACATAGAAAAAAAATGTGATAGAATGAATTTGGAAATTAAATTCTAATTGTCAGTTGATAGTAGTTGATATTGTGTTTATGTGGTGATGACTTGAACTACTTCAAGTCGAAAAAAGTCAGCTCACACATGATATGTTCATTATATTTATTTATAACAGATTATAGATTTACATAAACAATATTTCATATGAAATTATAATTTTTATTTTCAATTTTCGTATAAAAAAAACATATATGTTTTGCAAGGCAGCAAAGCTTTATTTTAAATTAAGGTTACTTTTATAAAACGAGAATTTTATGCAATTTTATTAATATCTCACGGGCGGTTGTATTGAAAAAAAATATTATAATTTTGAATATTTTTCATCATGGCTTAATTTTTAAAGAGAGAATGAAACCTTAAATGCGAAATCAGAGCCACCATCGTTAATATTTATATTGTGTTATGAAAAAACTGCTTTAAGCATTATATATCCTTTAGTAAGTGTATTCATGTTTTCAACGAAAAAACTGCAATTATGAAATTGATATGAAACACACGGTGGCCAAGACCGGTTCAATAGGTTTTTAAAATATATGTAGGCAGAAAGATCCCCAAATCATATCGTACAAACACAAACATCATCTTGAACACCCCGGTGTTCCTTTAGTAGAGTTTTAGGAATTGTAAAATATTAAAACGTTAAATCTATAAACTCGGTTTTTTGGGTACGCCAACAGGTGGTCAGATAAATTTCATTTAATTAAGCACTTTTAAATCCATAATAATTTCAATATCGTGTAAACTACGAGCATTCTCTCTTAGGATTTGGGGATCATCTCGTACACCTTTCCCCTACCTACAAAGATAGACTTAAATATTAATTTAGAATCCTTGAGGAGGTTATTTGAATTGCACACACAATTTCGAATTTAATTACAGATTTTTTTTTATACTAACAACATAACATTACAATTATTTAGAGTACAAAGGTCAATTTATGAATAGGACTTCTTTTTAATTTTTATAGTTTTTAAATAAATAGAGCATCGTAATTATTTTTGCCCTCTGAGACTTAAATATTAGTCGTTAAAGGTGTTTCCTTTCACATATATTGCAATAAAACAGCGTTATCTATTAACGATAGAAATAAACAGAATTTTTATAACGATAGATAATCATAGCGGCCTACGCTTCTAAAAGCTAAAGTCGCTAAAAAGTGAAAACTAACCTGTTTAAAGTTTTAACTATATTATTTATCTTAAGCTTCATGACATAAAATTGTTTGGGTTTCATTTGAATCGCTTGCCAACTGCTTGCTGCCAACGATCAACTTTCTCGTTCATCCAAAGAAAAATATTTCTACAGACATACAATTTTGAAAAGTTTTTAATTTTTGTATCTTGATATATAAACAATATTTTACATCCATATATGTATAATTTCCACGTATGGTAAAAAAATATAAACACTAGACAAACAAAATATACAATATTTTATATTTGTGAAAGCAATATAATAAAACTATTGTAGAGAGCAATTAAGGCATTTTCATGAGAATTGTGGGTTTCAATTAATTTCAATATAGAAAATGTTTATAAGTTTAATTTCTTATTAAGAATACTTATTAAGAAAACGTATAAAAATTTGAACCCGCGCCTCTTTAGAAATCGTGCAAGTCCAAATATTCCACATTTGGACTTTGAACTTTTGAACTTTAAAAATATTTAAAAAATTCTCTAGTGTAAACAGTATTATGTATGTTCTGACATTTTATACCAATAGCTTGAAATGAATATTACTAAAATTATCTGTCTTCAAATTTCAACTTTACATCCTATTGGTAGATTACTACATGTTGACCAAAAAATAGCAGAAATATTTTTTTCACAATTCAATATTTTTTAAGAAACGACTTTTAAGTAATATATTACTTTATCTTTTATTACTTTTCTCCAAGTCTCATAAGGCGGTAATATTGTAGTCTTTATTAAAATTGAGTTTATGTAAAAGGTAGCGATGGAATTTCCTAACTTGTTAAAAATTTCGACGGCGTTCTTTCAAGGCGGAAGGAAATATTCTTCAAATAAAAGATCAACAAATTTTCAAACAATTAGGTACAAGAGTACATGGGTTATTTTACAGGATCAAAAGGTTTATACTCTTTTCCTACAAGAGTATATATTTTAAAAAATAATTCAGTTTCTAAGCAAGCCAGCAACAGAAGATGTAAGATTATTGATGTATTAGAAGAAAGTTCAAAGAAAATAATATTTAATTTATAAAAAGTGAAAATATCTTTTGTAAAAATAGCCCAAAGTTGCTGTCAAAATCTTTTTGAACTCATTTCACTAATATGGCGGCGTCTTTATAATTATTTATATATCAACGCTATATAAAGAACACTTTTTAAATTTATATAAATAAATTAATCTAAAATTTAATAAATGTTTACTTATACTAAAAATAATAGCGATGCTTTCGTCGTGAAACACGGGCCCCACATTCTTACTGTGACGTCACGTCCGACGTCAGAAAGTTAAGTCGCTTCAGGAGAGACGACGAAATACCAAGGATAACATAAAGTTTATTCAAAATATCTGTATATATTTATATTTAGAGATTTTGAGTTACAAATAATCCATATTATAGTGTCACTCTTAGATTTATGTAAATTTATTTTTAAAAATATTATAGTCGATGATTGTAATCAATACTGTATGTGTATTTTTTCAAATAAAAACATTACTTATGAACATAAAAAAATTTATAAAATAAAACACTTTTAACATAAAAAACATGTATTTAATTACGAAAAAGAAACATAAAATAATAAATAAAATGCACATAAAAAACAGCAAAATGGACAGTGACAAACATAACAGCAAAAAAAGCAAAAAAAAAAAAACAATTACAGATAAGCACAGCATCTAACATATATCCATTTAAATCAAATTAAAAAATAATATAAAAAAAAAAACGGAACTTACTGTAGACGGGAGTAAGGCGTGAGTAGGCGCGACGGATTCCCAATAGAGCAGCAGTTACGTGAGACACTACAGTCTGTACAGAGGTTTGTTGTGCCGGCGGCGGCGGCTGCGGTGCAGGAGAGCGGCACGGGAGAGCGGCTCGGAAGGCGACACGTGCGTCCGGCGCGGCGGCGAGCAGCTACTGGCGCGAGGCGGCGGCGCGCACGGCGCAGCCCGCCCACGGGCACGGGTGTCCCGTCGTCACGCCACTTACCCCACACCGAATAATATAACGCCGAATTCTCTACGTATGCAATTAAGATGTTTGATTAACCACTTAAGTATTTATTGTGCTTTCATAATTTATCGGATTTTGATAAATGATAGCAATACGTGTTGTTGAATCCTTAAATTTTGTTTACAATCACGCGTAATCTTTCGTTTTCGTCTATATAATAAATCGCAACACTTTTGTCGTGTTTGTTGTATTCAGTGGTTACATGATTCGTAAGTGTATTGAATGCTGATGTGACACATCAGACTAACCTGAGTCATGGAGTCGCTTTGTTTGAGCTTTACTTATAAAATATATTTTTTTAATATAATATGTACTTAATTAGTCATACGCAAGGTATGCCTAGGACTAAGCGTAGGTAAATTCAATATGCAAGGCAATTAAGAAATCGTTGGTAGTAGCTTGATATAATAAATACGTCAACTTTCCTGTCTGAGACACCACCTCAGTGAACCCGTAACCACTGGCTACTGCAAGGTATTCGACACATTGGGTTTCCGAATATGTATAAAACTAAATATACCTGATTAATCATTAATCTAAATAGACTTCACCTATCTTAGCTGTGTAAAAGTAAGAACGTTACTTGGAATTGGTCAATATATCGTTTCAAACATTTCCAATGTAAATATTGCATATAGTAAATGTAAATGATTAGATAATAAATGAAGAAGAACATAAATCTAAACGGCTCATTATTAGGTTCGACTTGCTTAAGCTGATAAATTAAATTTTTACTGATAAAAAAATTAAATATTGGATTAATTTGACCTAAGTAAGTTATTACATTGAATGGAAAACAAACAAATTCCTTTTAATCTAAGTGATTAGTTTCACTAATAAAATTAAGACGAAAATCCCTACTACGGGCCTATTGGAATGTTAAAATACATAAAACACTATCTTAATATACGAATACAAAAACAAATTTTGCATATAGTTGATGACGTAAATATCGTGTATAAAGTATATTTTTAAAAGCCCCAATTTAATGTTATACTTATATTCAATGTCTCCAGAATTCGATGGAAAGTGGGGAGTGGAGTGTCTTAACATTAGACTCCCCCTGCCTACCCTACGTGTGTAGCGGAAAAAAAAACTTTTACTTATATTTTTTGCGAAAAATAGACAATGGTGAATGGTGTGGTCTACTACCTACGACTACGACTTACTGTGTGTAGGTCGAAGAAATGATTAAATTTTCATTTCCCTGCTCTGTAAGACAAAGAGCGGCGTTGAGATCAGTCGTACGACGCGTAATTTCTCAAATATTGGGCGGAAAGTGGGGAACGAAGTGTCTTAACACTAGGTTGCCATTGGCAGTTTTATCTGCCAGCTTTTATTATGAGCTATGAGAATGAAATATTATCATTCTAATAATGTTGGAAATAATCGAGATATCAAATTAATTCCTTATATTATGCAACGATTTTAAATGGTACATTTGGATCAGTGTAAAATATAAGTGCCTTTCGCTGTAACATAATAATTAGGCGCCCTACAGTGCACCCTTAGTCAAAGTCCTACACACATACATATGTATGTAAATACGTTTTAAACGTGTTTGAAGTTAGATTTTTGCTCTATTTTATTCGCGGGCAGATTGCACTTAGCGTCCGTATGTTGTGTTGATGGTGCTTGTGTTTGTATGATATGATACAAAATATGAATCGAGTGCCTAAAACGAGTTTGACTTTGTTCACAAAATTATTGTTTTACGCAATTAAATATTTATTTTTAGTTTATTTAATATTTTTAATTAAAATGATAAAGAATTAACATTAAAATATATTTGAGGACAGTCGTGTCGCAGGGGCACAAGCGATTGTAAACGCGACAGATTTACGTTTGATTCCCACTCGAAGAAATTAAATATTTGATATTTTCAATTCCCCACTCTGGGAACCAGGCAAAGCTTGGCTCCAATTCGGTGGCTTTTATGTATTTTATTCAATAATAGATTTTGATAAATATTCATTCAATTGTTTAGATAATAAATACAAATATTTATTAAGGCGCACGCAATAAATCATATTTAAGACAGTTTCTTTTATATTTTGTAAAACTATCAACTGATAATGTAATGGCTAAAAATATAATTTCTTAAATTAAATGATATCCTTTTCCCTGATAAGGTATCCTTCGTATTGGTGAAGCAATTTTCAAAATCGATAGTTCTATTTAAGTTTATCCATGACACAAAAACAAAATTTTCCAGACACTATATAGAAAGCAAAAAAAATGTTTCCCACAACATCACACCACAAATCTTCATAATTTTCGGTTTTTTGTGTATTAAAATAAAAAGTTATATATAAATGCTGTATAACCTTAACAAAACTCGAGCCACTTGTTTTGTTTATAGTAATTGAAGCGGCCTTCTAAGAGCGAATGTAGTGCATTGGATATTAATTTCAAACAAGCCCCACCAAAACTTAAGCCATTGCTGTAGTCGGCGAGACACTGACTGGACCTTTCTCTTAGTACAGGCAGTGACACAGTGACCGTGTTATCGCGGAGGTTTTGCCATGAACCTCTACTCTATAAAAGTACCGATGATAATCGCGATTTTACATTCGTTTGTGTTCGTAGTTAACGCCCAAAGTGACCAACAGAATTTGAGTTTTATTGAGAATTTGTATGCAAAAATGTCCAGTGCATGTAAGTGGATAACTTTAACCTTCACATTTAAAAGTAGATAATAAAGTAAGTAACAGGATTTTTGCGCTTACAGGTCGTGCCATTATGGATTTTCAGTTTAACTCCATGAGTACCCAAAATTCTATACTGAAGACTATGAAAATAATTCATCTAGACGACACAGGAAATCAAAGCTTTCCTATCGATAAGGCCTATCACTCGCTTACTCAGCCAGGAATATTTGACATAACAAAACAAACTAAAATAATTATTCATGGATACAGAGATCGTTCGCAGTCTTCTGTGTCTTTGGATATAGCAAATGGTTATAAAGAGAAAAATATGTTTAATGTACTTCTCGTGGATGCTGAGGAAATGATGAATCAAAGATATATTCTTTCTGTATATAATGCACGTCTTATCGGTAAAAGATTAGCCAATTTGTTAGGCAATTTAGAAAACTTTGGTGCTAGTGCTGACGACTTCCACCTTCTCGGTATAAGTTTAGGTGCGCATATTGCAGGATGGGCAGGAAAATACTTTCACAGATACAAGTCACACCCTATAGGACGCATAACTGGTTTGGATCCTGCCGGGCCTTGTTTTTCATATGCTTTTCATGATCAAAGATTAGACAAAATGGACGCTAAATATGTGGATGTGGTGCATTCTAATATGCTTGTACAAGGTGTGATCGAGCCTTTGGGGCATGCGGATTTTTATATTAACGGAGGAGGCCCCCAGCAACCAGGCTGCATAATGCCCTCCTGTAGTCATCTGAGAGCAGCCGAAGTTTACGCAGAAAGTATAAGAGTTCCTAAATCTTTCGTGGGTATTCGTTGCCAAAGTTGGCAACACTATGTAGCTAATGCATGCAAAAATAAAAATTATGCCGTTATGGGATATGGTTCTTCAACCTCGACAAGAGGCCTTTATTACTTGCGAACGTCGGCCAGTCCTCCTTTTGGCCTTGGTATGAATGGAACGAAACGGATAGCTCCAAAAGACAGTAATAATTGGATGATAAACTTAAGTTATACATAATAGTGTATTTTTTAATTAGGTAAATTAGTATAATATTATGATGCCATTATTTTGAATATATTTATTACTTACGATATCTGTATTATTAATTTCCTTGTAATATGTAGGTAGTATAATTATAATGTCGCTTTTGTCATGTCGATACTTTTGTGTATACTTAAAATATTTACAATAATAATTATTATATCATGTATAACCGATTTCCTGTGGATATTAATAATATGAATTTTAACTGCTTACAGTTGTATGAAAATGAAATTTAATTTTGTTTACTTCTTCCTAATAACCGGAACTGTATTTTTCTTGTAACAATAACAGTTGTCTGCTTTTTTGCGTCATTATTTCGCAAGTCAGCCATAACGAATGTTGAGTTCCATTGACAGCGTGCCACGTGAAATTATATTTAAATGCTTAATTGTGACTAATCGATCATTTGAAATACCTCCCGTACAAAAGCTTTCCAATCATAAGGTTAAATGAAAGAAGTTATATTAGGCTATTAAAATTATAATCTACTCCTCTCTTACTTTGGTTCTAATACTTTTTTTTTTGGTAAAATGCAATACCAAAGAAAAACTTAATGTCATAGTCTTATATAAAATGATGTATAATATAAATTTATTTTCCAATATATAGATTAGATTTAAAGATTTTGAGTTTTTTTGTTTCTTAATGAATTCTTAAGTCTATGGAAGAAATTACGGAATAATTTCTATGTATGCAAATAAAAAATGTATTTCTTTATTATAATTTAATTATTTTTAAAATTTAAAAATCAAATGTTGATTTTGCAAAATTAAATTTAATTACTTTAAAAAAAAAGCAAAAGTGCGAAATGCTCTATCATTGCCCAAGATGCTCGTTACAGCTACGCTAAATTAAAGTTGACATTTCAGTTAATTTAATTTCCTATTGTTCAAGAAGTCAGAAGCGACTTCTCAATAATAAAGTGACGGACGAATTATTTTCATAATAAAAACTGCAAAGAAACCAGTGTGTGACAAAAAAATTATAATTACTTTCAAAAACACTGCATGAGGCAAGTCCCGCGACTGTAAACACGACAGGTTGTGAGTTCGTTTTCCTCTCGAGGATATAAAATATAAAATCGCTATGGCAGCGAGGCAAAGTGTGGCGTTGAATTCCACCATTCAACACACAATGCCTCCAGAATTAAGCGGAAAGTGGAGAACGAAAGTGTCTTAATGGGAACAAAAACAAAGTCTTAACACTTGCTTCCCAGATTTCTTCTGCCTACCTTGCCATATGTGAAATGGATGAAGCTAAAAAATATACTAATAATAAAAAGTAATCGTTGATTTTAACCTTTTTCAGGGATTTTTTGTATACTTTAACCGATTTTAAGAAAAAGATTATCAGTCTGTGATTACGATGACTTATTTAGACACATATGCATATGCTAAATTTCGCCAGTGCATATATGTTTGTATATTTTAGATGAATTTATCGAATACTAAAAATCATATTGAGATAGTTGTTTTTTGATTTAAGTGGGTAAGTTAAAAATGTAGTGATAATTAATTAGATTCTATTTATATATTACATAAATCGAGAAACATGTATTAGAAATATATTACAAGGTAATTGTTACGTAAATCCTATGTAAAAGTAAAATTAAACAACAAATAGAAACGACAATACTCCGTTAATAATTTATAACGATAGAGCCGTCATTATGAATAGTATTTTCCTACTTTTTAATCGTACTAGCTACGAGTGTATAAAAGCATTGTCACATTTTGTAGTTAACGCATGCACTACGGTCTGAATCCCAGCTTAAACGCATTGCTCTAGCGAGATCCACTCAATGAAACTTTATAGTACAAATTTAACTAAAGAATATTTATTTTAGTCCACACTCGAAAACTCTCGCTAATTTAAAATTGTAAGTGTCTTTATTGTTATTACATAGGTACTGTTACGTCATATTTAACGACGTGAATAAAATAATGAAATGGTTTCTTTATTACGTAATTTTTTAGTGGTATGAATTTTGTTATTAGATATTTATCTTACTTTTACAATACTCAATTTATTATGTATGTAAATTTATTTTGAGAAATCAATTCTATATGAAAGATTTAAAGAAAGAAAAGAGAGAGAAAGAGGCCAGCCGTGGCGCAGGGGCACAGAGGGGGTATGTGAGTGCAAGCGCGACTGGTTGTGGGTTCGATCCCCACTCAGAGAATTTAAATATTTATTTATATTTTTATTTTGATTTTTTTTGCTCTGGTATTGAGGCTAAGCAGGGCGTTAAGTTCTGCCACTTGTTATTTGTTTAATTCTTATTATTCCTTATTTGAAACATTTTTAATCATGGTTTAATTTTTATTATTATTATGTTTCTCTTTCATAATTCTTGGATTTGAAAGAACCTGGTTCTTCGGAAGACTTGCGAAGGGACACAGGTCTATCACATAGAGGCTCCTTAGAGAATGTAAAAATATTTTACTATGACCTCATTACATTAGCCGGAATCCATCTCTGAGTAACCACAGGTAATAGGAAAGGAACTACGGAAAATTTGATAATGAAAATTTCAGTTCGAATGGATGGAGAACAGCTATTTTAGATGACTTACAGACGTCCGCTTTTTCGAAGCCTCAAATTGAATAGTTGCCGGACGGTGACTCTCCTCCCACTGAATGGCCCCCTACAAAGCGGCGTAATGCCTCGAGCGCAATATCGGTATGGTCTGCTAAGAATTAAGTGAGGTGTGCAACGGTGTGTTTTTACGTGTACCTTGTGATATATCTTATTCTCCATCAGAGCAAAGCTTCTATCATGGTACGAAAACTTTTTTTGTAATAAGAATAATTGAAAAATGTAGTGAAACTAGTAAAATTTAACATTTTCAATGATACCCGACCTACCGAAATATATCACTACCTCAGTTTGGGAAAATGCTTGTATCTCTTAAACTACTAACCCGATATTCATAAAACATATTTCGGTATGCAGTGCCTCAGACAGACACACAGATACGTCAAATTTATAACACCCCTCTTTTGCGTTGGAGGATAAAAAAGAAATTGTCTTGGTAAGAATTCGGAAAATAAATTCTAATTGTGTTGATAGTGTGTAAGTAGGAAAGTCAGTTTAGTCAGTCAAAAGTCAGTTGGCGTTCCAAAGGGTTCAACTAAGATCGAAGACCTGTGGTCTGGCCGGCACTCAGGGGCGCAGCGGGGCTCCTGTGATTTCTTTGCTTTTCTTATGACTAACAATAGCGGATAATTTTAATGGAGAGAAAGATATGTCGCACTCTTTGCGGCCATATACACTCATTTTGTATGGAATAAGCTTGTAACAATTTTTATCTATAGTATAAATTAAATAAATTTATTTTTTTCGGATATTTTCCTTTTCTGTACTACTGCTGCTGTAAAGTTCTCACTTTATACCAAATTTCATAATTGTACTTGAATCCGAAATGTGAAAATTTATAAGTATTTCACAGAAAAATGTCATTACACACTAA